>JACERP010001324.1:0-22723 GCA_014080715.1 Scenedesmus sp. NREL 46B-D3 | reverse complement strand
CACACACAAAACTTTCTACACATGCCTGCACACACCATCGTACTCTGCTACCCACACGCATGCATACATAACGTAACCCAGCCATCAACTTTGCCTTTGCCATACTATTTTGCAACACATCACACGAGGAACGACAGCCACTACTCCAACGGACCCTCAAAGTCAACAAGTTTGATCTCAGGCGACCTGCCCTGCAGCCATGCAAACGGTATCCCACAACCTATCCTACATCTACTTCCACCCTATCCCACTCCCTCTGAATTTGCTGCCGCAGCTCTGCCAGAAACCTGCACGCCACAGCCTTAGCAGCGTATGATGAGCTGCCCGGTTCGCCAGCTGTACCCGTTGGCTGTCCATGCTGCTGCTGCTGCTGCTGTCCTCCGCATCGCTGTTGTTGTGGCTCTGAGATGCGAATTGCTGCCTGCATTGTGGCTGCCGCTGCCATCGCTGCATCTGCACTGGCCACAGTCGCGCCAGCCCTGATGCTGCTGCAGCGCACCACCCAAATGGATTCCAGCAGCAGCAGACGCAGCTGCGTCCACATCTGCTGCTGCCCTGCTGGCGGCGCGCCACACACCTGAGGTCATCCAGCAGCAGCAGACGGCTGTTATTAACAGGGATTACTGCTCCGGGCTGCCACACGCTGCCACACCTGTTGCGCGTACCACTGCCATGCTGCTGCAGCTACAGGGCACTCCACTAACAAGTGGGTGAGGGTCTCCAGTTGCTGCGGCTGCTGACACTGGCTGTGCTGGACACGTAAAGTGAGCCGGCGCGCGCCTGCTGGATGCCAGCATGCGCCGTGCGCCTACCTTCACTCCTGCATGCAGAAGCCGCCAGCCAAACACTCGGCAGCCCGCCTCGGGCAGCTGGGTGTCTTTCAGTCGCTGATAACTCGCCACCCAGCGGTGCTGCCTGGCATTGACAGCACCCATGGATTGAGTGATCGGGTTCCAGTAGATCATTGTGTGCTGGGCAGCTGATGCGCTGCTGTTTGCTGCTCCTGTTGCTGCCGCTGAGCCCGTGACTACTGCTGCTGCTGTTTGCTGCGCGCTGTCTTGGCAGCTCCCGCTCCCTGGACGGATCCATCCAGGACGCATGGTAAGCTGCCATCATAGCTGCATCGCTAAACCGCTGGCTGTCACTGCTGCTGCTGCTGCGATTGCCAGGCGCCTCGCTACTTTGCTGCATTTGCTGGAAGGACCGTTTCTGGGCTGCCTCCATTTCCTGCAAGCCGTCCTGTGGCGCCTCAGCACCCAGGCGGTTGCGCCACAGGCGCGGGCGCATGCCGACACCTGATACCCATCCCTCTTTGCACTGCCGACTGCATTGCTCCTGCAGCAGCCTGCATGTTGCCACCTTTGGTGTGAACTGCAGCAAGCTGACAGCAAACCCCATCCCCCATACACTAGGATCTACGCGAATGTCTGCCCAAGCACCCACCAGGTACCATGACGGCGTGCTTCGCGATTGCTGCTGCTGCTGCTGCTGTTGCTGTTGCTGTCCCTGGTGCTGCTGCTGGCTGCTGGCTGGCTGCTCGTTGCTGTTGCTGTCCCTCGTGCTGCTGATAGACACACACTGGACGTGTTGCTAGCATGGTTGATTAATTTGTGGTTAAGCAGCTTTGATGGTGCGATGTGCACCGATGGGGATTATATGCAAGGCACAGCCAGACGTTGGGTGTCGCTGGCAAACTGATGCTCAAAATTGGCTGCGGGACTGCGTTTTTTTTTTTTTTTTTTTTTTTTGAAGCAAGAACGTTACAAGGGCTGACCTAAATAACTGTGCACTTGCTCCATTAAAAGATCCATTGCGGACTGCGGTTGATCTAAGGACAGCTTGTGGTCATAATTTGCACACGCGCATGTTGAAAGAATGTGCATGGTTTGTTGCTTTAGTTTTGTGTTGTATGTTGTCAGTATGGATGTGTCGCCTAATATCATATCAGGATTGGTCACATATACAGCACGCCTCCTAAACATCATCAGTAGACAGGTTGTGGGCATCGCCTTCAGTGGCAAGTCATGACCTGTGGCAAACTGCAGCCACTCCATGGATGGCTGTGGTTATAGTGGATACTGGGCACTTGGTCGGGTCGGGTCCTGGATGCCTCAATGGCTGCTCTTTGCGGAGCTATCTGCATGACCTTGTGACGGCACCTCTCAAAGGGGAGAGTGTCGTGGGGTGGGTGTGAGAACAGGTTGCCCCATTCCCTCTTGGATAACTTTTGAAGTAGAGTTGCGGTTTGCTTAGTCGAGCCAATGTAACACTGCTTTGCCAAAAAAAAAAAAAAAAATTCAGAACGAACTCCCAACTATTTTTTTGCTGGATACTTGCATCATACAATTCATCCGTGCGGCATCATTTGTTCTTGCTTTGTTGGCAAGCCCTTCAGCACTTCACCGGCAATGTTGCCGAGCCCTTCAGCACTTTGAACAACGTCTGCCGCGGTCCAAATAATTATTAGAGCCAAGCTCATGCATGTAAAGCTTTGAAAATTCAGAACGAACTCCCAACTAATTTTGCTGGATACTTGCATCATACAATTTATCCGTGCGGCATCATTTGTTCTTGCTTTGTCGGCAAGCCCTTCAACACTTTGAGAAGCGTCTGCAACGAGTCCAGAAAATACCTCTACAGAAGCCAAGCTGACGCACGTTACCCAACTTGTTTTTTTCTTTCAACATGAAAAAAACTTGTTGTTTTCCAGACCAGCTGAGCAGAGCCCTGCATACCATCCATGACACTGCACCGGGCCGGTCCCTCGCCGACACCAACCGATGTCGGCGGCGGGCGCCGCAACAGAAGTAAGCGAAGACATCCCTGACAAGCTTATAAAAAAAGACAAGCTTGTTACTTACCAAGAGTGACACATGTGCTCCAACAAATGCATGTAAAGCTTTACCGAATTACCACCGAATTACCAAAGTAGGGCCACTGGCCCACCCGCAAAGGAGCCAAACAAGGCTCATGGGGTCCACAAAACTCAAAAGAAGACCATCAACCGGAAGAAACCGCAACCTCAACAAGCTCAGAGAGCTCAGAACTCAGAGAATCAGTAACTTCAGAAGCACTACTAGTTATGCCATCACTGGGAAGCAACAAATGTGCCAACTCTGGATCGCTACGTACCAGTAAGCAACTGTGTATGAAAGCAGCAACCTTACTTTGTCTTTGCCGCACAAAGTCTGCCAGACATCGCCCGCTTGGGTTTGCTAATGCACTTGGGTTCTGCCAACCACCGAACTTATCAAACAGACACCAAAAACGCTCCCGGACTAGCTCGTAAGCATCACACTCAAACACCACATGGAACTCATCCTCAACCTGGCCAGCAGTGCATCGGGTGCAAAGCCGCTGATGTCTAGGTAACAAGGAGTTGCCAGCCCTCTCCCACCGACCAGTAGCCACGCGCAAGTCATGTGCACCCAGACGAAAACGCATCAGTGATGACAGGTGTACTTGTTGAGGCCAGCAGTGTTGTGCACATAGTCTGGACACCAGCCAGACGGCTTTGACATATCCAGCTGATCAAGTGATGTGCATGCAAACCAGCTCTCGTACGTAGAATGCATGACAGTATCGGAACCAGCAACTCTGGGATCGGTGGGTAAATCATGCCACTGCTGATACAACCAAAACTGAAAAGCCTCATGCACACAGCGCATATCAGACTCCTCAAGGCAGTGCAGACCGACCAGTGCATCAGGTATGTCGCCCAACGTGCCCGTACGGGTATGCAACGTGCGCACAAGGGACCTAAACTGCCAGAACCACAAGGACTTTTGCCTACCCTGATCAGCGCTGCTTGGGTAGGTGCGCATACTGAGGTCTTTGTTCTCCTGCATTGCTAAAAACAACTAGTCACTAGGCGGCCGTGAGACCACCCGGTCCCACAGGTCCCAGCAAGCTGTGAACCAACCACTGATCAGGGGTCTGCAGCCAAATTCACGCAATAGCAGCTGCCTGCAAGTAGACTTGCGAACACGCCCAGCCAACATACGCAAAAACATGAACTGCACCACTTGCATGTCATTGCTAAGCGCCTTGGCAACGCCCTGCGGCCCACTTCCGCAGCTATGAAGCAGTGCAGGGGCCCACACTTCTGAGCAGTAGCCCAAGATTGGCGAGACCAGTGAGTTGAACAGGTGCACCTGCAAGCCAAGCCCCGTGATGTGGTGGTCAGCGCAGCGGGAGCGCATGGCCCACATTGCCCGCGAGCCAGCAGCTGCCAGGGACGAAACACATGCTGTAACACCCTTAGTCTCATGGAACACACATCCCAAATACCTGAACTCGCTGCTTCTGGGCACAGGCACACGCACACCATCCCTGCCAACAAAGGTCCACTGCGCAGGACCCCGGTAGCGCTGGTGGCCAAATACTACCACCTCTGTTTTTCCCACATTCACCTCCATATCATAATGCGCGCAGAAGGTACTCACAGCATCCAGCAGCTGTTGCAGCTCATCCTGACTGCTGGCTAGTAAGGCCAGGTCATCCGCATACAGCAGCAGTCTCAGCAAGCGCCCACCCAGCTGCACACCGCATTCACGCGCGCGCTCCTCCAGCCACTGCTCTATGCGATCAAAGAAAATGCCAAAGAGCAGCGGAGACAGGGGGTCGCCCTGCTTCACGCCCCTGGTGCTGTCAAAAGGCTGGCCTGCAGTGCGTCCAAATTTGGTGATCATAGGGGCATGCCAGTACATCGAAACAATCGCACGGAGCATGTTATCACGCACACCAATGTCGCTTAGACACTTCATCAGCAGGTCGCGACGTACAAGGTCATAAGCCTTCCTGAAGTCCACAAAGCACGCAAACAGGTGCTGCTTATCCAACCTGCTTTTATCAATCAGATGCTTGAGGACGAACACGTGGTCACTGGTGCGGCGGTCAGGCCGAAATCCTGCCTGACCAGAAGCCCTGAAACCGTGCTGCTCACAAAAAGCCGACAGACGCTTCTCCAAAATCATGCTGTAGAGCTTGCCCATGGTTGAACCAACGGCAATACCACGATAGTTATCCTTGACACTGACATCACCACGCTTGAACACAGAACACAGGTAGGCAGAACTCCACACAGCAGGCACATCCCCAGTGGAGAAAGCATGGTCTAGGATGTCACGCAACTCACTCGATAATGTAAAAAGATGCTTAAAAGTGCCATCTTGGTAGCTCCACCTCACTGTATGCACCTTTTAGCAGTTCACCACGCATGCCATCAGGGCCCGCCATACGGCCATTCTTCATGCGCAATAGTGCACACTCCACTTCTTCAACACTGATGCTGGAGTTCAAAGCTGCTGCAAATCCGTCAGTCACAGGGGCAGCCTGACTTTCAAGCGACGCCGTCAGCTCAGACACAGACGTAGCACACTCAGGCAGGCTATGCTGGCCACTGGAGCCATACAGTTGACGCCAGTGCGCATCAAACCCTGCAGGATCCTGGGCGACACCTGGGGCAGCACGGCCCTTATATGCAGTCCAAAATCGCCGCGGATTGTGCCGCAAATCATGCAGTAAACGGGCATGCACCTGACGCTCACACACACGTTTAGCTCGCCGCTTTGCAGCATTAACGCAATATTGAATGACCGCCGCGCTGCAGCAGCAGCGTGGGTGTCGCCACGTAGCACTGCCTGCCGCAAGGCTTGCCACTCAGGTTTGCACTTGCCAAACCAAGCATTGGCTTTGCGGCCGTCACTCATTCTACCGGTACGACCGGTCGACACTCCAAACACATTTGCAGCAACTTCACACACAGACGCACTCCACTGAGAAAAGGCCTCAGTCACTGACAGCTGTCCACCCTGCATAGCCTCAATAATATTCGCACGCAGTTGATCATGGCGGGTAGCAGAGAGAGCACCAATGTACCTCGCACGTTTGTCTGGGTCCCACTTCACACACGGTGTAGTGATAGGCGTGAAGCCGGCATCTACAGATCCCTGTTGCAGTGCCACTGGCCAGTCCAGGACGCACACAAGAGCATGATGATCAGAGAATGCCACTGTGCCCTGTGACAACACAGCAAAGTTGGACACAGCAGGCAGAAGACAGCGGGACACGAGGCCATAATCAATAACACTACCATTACCGTTGGAGAGGTGGGTTGCAGCACCGTGCTGGTCGCCTGGAGCCCGTCCATTCAAAATGGAGAGCCCCGTACTAGCACACAAATGAATTAAGAGTTTGCCAAACACACAAACTGTGGCTGTGTCAGAGTTGCACCGTGGGGGCAAAGCGGCCGTGGCGCCCTGCACCGGGCCGGCAGGTAGGCCCATCGCATCTAACAGCTGCTGCGCGCCTGCACCGGACTCGTCAGCAGTGCCCGTCCGAGCATTGAAATCACCAAAAACACAAACGCTGCCCAAAGCCTGAAAATGCACCACATCTACTTGCAGGTCAGCAAAAGCCTGCAACCAGCCACTAGTGTTCTGCCACTCAACTGTCGACGTTGAAGGAGGAAGATATACTACACAAACATACATTGCCCGGAAGCCCGGAGCAGCCACACGTAACCACATGTAGTAATCTGTACGCTTCACACTCACACAATGCCTAGCATGCTGCTGTCGAACCCAGATCGCCATGCCCTGCCCACGTCCTGCCCCAACAGCGGACCGATTCACACGAGGGAGCCCAGGGAAGCATGTGAACCCTGGTATGTCAAAGGGATCCTCTCTGCCCAACTCAACACACAACAACATATCTACCCGCTGCGCAAGGCGCTCCAATGATACTGCTTGCTCTGCAGTGAGCACATTCAGATTCCAGTACAAGATGTTGAAAGGGTTAGCACACTGGTCCAAACGCAAACACACCGAACCAGAACCGTCCCCATCCCCTTGCCGGCTCCCGTCCCTCTATTGTGCAGCAGAGGAGCTGCCACCACCCTCCTGACGCTGCTGCTGCTGCTGCTGCTGCTGCTGCTGCTGCTGACGGGTTACAACTTCAGAGAGAACTCCCCAAAAAGTCGCTGGATATTTGCATATTACAATGCATCCCTTGCGCATCATCTCGTTCTTGCTCTGTTGGCGAGCCCTTCAGCCCTTCGAACAACGGCTGCCGCAAAAAAAAAAGAACAACGGCTGCCGCGAGTCCAATAAATAACTAAAACTAAAGCCAAGCTGCTGCATGGCAGCCCAACATGCTTTTTGCAAACCAGCAGAGCATAGCCTTTCATATCAGCCGTGACACTGCACCGGCCGGTCGTTTATATTACCAAAATTGCCGACACCGGCCAATGTTGGCGGCGGGCGACGTAACAGGAGAAAGTAAAGACAACCCGACAAGCTTGTTACTGACTTTGAGTAATTTTTTTTTTGCAAAGTAATGTTACATTGGCTCGACTAAGCAAACCGCAACCCTTCTTCAAAAATTATCCACTTTGAGACTTTGAGTAAAACACATGCGCTTCAACATAGCTTGCCGTTCTTGCTTCCAAAAAAAAAAACATAGCTTGCCAGGGTTTGCTGGCACATGTGTCAGTACTGATCTATCGCACGCAATTTTTTTATTTTTTTTTTTGAAGCAAGAACGTTACAAGGGCTGACCTAAATAACTGTGCACTTGCTCCATAAAAAGATCCATTGAGAGAGTGAGGCAACCTGTTCCGCACTCACCCCACAGGTCTCTTGTACCAAGAGACGCTGTCACACGATCATGCAGACAGCCCCGTGCGGGGCAGCCCCGAAAGGCATCCAGGACCTGACCGAGTGCCCAGACTCCACTAAAATCACAGTCACGCAATGACGTCCTGTGATGTGTGACAGACCGTGACTGGCCCTTGAAACAAAAGCTGTCCATAATATAACTGTCAGCTATCAATGCATGGTGCACACCTCTAAAAGCTGCACTTTACAGGCAGCATTACGACACACACACAAGACGCCTATTTATAGGTGACGGATTGTCGACACAGACAATCACCACCTGACTATTCATAGACTCTCCACTTCATGCAAAGCACATCCTGCTATTGACCGAACATACACCTATGAGATATGCGGCATTCTGTAGATAATGACACCAACACAGACACACAAAACCACACACACAAACTTATATGCACATGCCTGCACACATCATCGTACTCTGCTACCCACACGCATGCATACATAACGTAACCCAGCCATCAACTTAGCCTTTGCCATACTATTTTGCAACACATCACAACGAGGAACGACAGCCACTACTCCAACGAATGCATTGTGTATCCTGCCCGAACCGCCAAAACAGACCACCACGCCTCGTAGACCCGTGCCCAATCCATCCCTCACATGCCAGCCGCGCTGGCCCGCACCTTGATGCGACCATTTGCGCCCATCCTATACAGTGCTCCCCACTTCTGCTCAAAGTCAACAAGTTTGATCTCAGGCGACCTGCCCTGCAGCCATGCAAACGGTATCCCACAACCTATCCTAACATCTACTTCCACCCTATCCCACTCCCTCTGAATTTGCTGCCGCAGCTCTGCCAGAAACCTGCACGCCACAGCCTTAGCAGCGTATGATGAGCTGCCCGGCTCGCCAGCTGTACCCCGTTGGCTGTCCATGCTGCTGCTGCTGCTGCTGTCCTCCGCATCGCTGTTGTTGTGGCTCTGAGATTGCGAATTGCTGCCTGCATTGTGGCTGCCGCTGCCATCGCTGGCATCTGCACTGGCCACAGTCACGCCAGCCCTGATGCTGCTGCAGCGCACCACCCAAATGGATTCCAGCAGCAGCAGACGCAGCTGCGTCCACATCTGCTGCTGCCCTGCTGGCGGCGCCCACACACTGAGGTCATCCAGCAGCAGCAGACGGCTGTTATTAACAGGGATTACTGCTCCGGGCTGCACACGCTGCCACACCTGTTGCGCGTACCACTGCCATGCTGCTGCAGCTACAGGGCACTCCACTAACAAGTGGGTGAGGGTCTCCAGTTGCTGCGGCTGCTGACACTGCTGTGCTGGACACGTAAAGTGAGCCGGCGCGCGCCTGCTGGATGCCAGCATGCGCCGTGCGCCTACCTTCACTCCTGCATGCAGAAGCCGCCAGCCAAACACTCGCAGCCGCCTCGGCAGCTGGGTGTCTTTCAGCCGCTGATAACTCGCCACCCAGCGGTGCTGCCTGGCATTGACAGCACCCATGGATTTTTTTTTTTTTTTTTTCTGAAGCAAGAACGTTACAAGGGCTGACCTAAAAAACTGTGCACTTGCTCCATAAAAAGATCCATTGAGCACCCATGGATTGAGTGATCGGGTCCAGTAGATCATTGTGTGCTGGGCAGCTGATGCGCTGCTGTTGCTGCTCCTGTTGCTGCCGCTGAGCCGTGACTACTGCTGCTGTTGTTGCTGCGCGCTGTCTTGGCAGCTCCCGCTCCCTGGACGGATCCATCCAGGACGCATGGTAAGCTGCCATCATAGCTGCATCGCTAAACCGCTGGCTGTCACTGCTGCTGCTGCTGCGATTGCCAGGCGCCTCGCTACTTTGCTGCATTTGCTGGAAGGACCGTTTCTGGGCTGCCTCCATCTCCTGCAAGCCGTCCTGTGGCGCCTCAGCACCCAGGCGGTTGCGCCACAGGCGCACGCAATTCATGCCAACCGTGTATGTGTGTGCCTCTTTGTGACAGTGCGTATGTATTAGAAAGACACACACTGGACGTGTTGCTAGCATGGTTGATTAATTTGTGGTTAAGCAGCTTTGATGGTGCGATGTGCACCGATGGGGATTGTATGCAAGGCACAGCCAGACGTTGGGTGTCGCTGCAAACTGATGCTCAAAATTGGCTGCGGACTGCGGTTGATCTATGGACAGCTGTGGTCATAATTTGCACACGCGCATGTTGAAAGAATGTGCATGGTTTGTTGCTTAGTGTTGTGTTGTATGTTTTCAGTATGGATGTGTTAGCCTAATATCATATCAGGATTGGTCACATATACAACACGCTTCCTAAACATCATCAGTAGACAGGTTGTGGGCATCGCCTTCAGTGGCAAGTCATGACCTGTGGCAAACCGCAGCCACTCCATGGATGGCTGTGGTTATAGTGGATACTGGGCACCTGGTCAAAAAAATACAATGCAAAAAAATACAATGCAAAAAAAATACAATGCATCCGTCTCTGACCTTGTGACCTTGTGACGGCACCTCTCAAAGGGGAGAGTGTCGTGGGGTGGGTGTGAGAACAGGTTGCCCCATTCCCTCTTGGATAATTTTTGAAGTAGGGTTGCGGTTTGCTTAGTCGAGCCAATGTAACACTACTTTGCCCCCCCCCCCAAAAATACAATGCATCCGTCTCTTTGTCAGCAATGTTGGCGAGCCCTTCAGCACTTTGAACAACGTCTGCCGCTGGTCCAGAAACTTGGAAAAGCCAAGCTGATGCTTGTAAAGCTTTGAAACTTCGAAACGAGCTCCTAGTTTATTTTGTGCTGGACATTTGCATGATACAATGCATCTGTGCGGCATCATTCTTGTTTTTGCAAAGTAGTTTTACATTGGCTCGACTAAGCAAACCGCAACCCTACTTCAAAAATTATCCAAAAGGGAATGGGGCAACCTGTTCTCACACCCACCCCACGGCATCATTTTTTTTTTTTTTTTGTTGAAGCAAGAACGTTACAAGGGCTGACCTAACCACGGCATCATTTGTTCTTGCTCTGTCGGCACACCCTTCAGCTTTTTGTCGGAAATGTTGGCGAGCCCTTCAGCACTTTGAACAACGTCTGCCTAGAGTTGTGATGTGTTGCAAAATAGTATGGCAAAGGCTAAGTTGATGGCTGGGTTACGTTATGTATGCATGCGTGTGGGTAGCAGAGTACGATGATGTGTGCAGGCATGTGCATATAAGTTTGTGTGTGTGGTTTTGTGTGTCTGTGTTGGTGTCATTATCTACAGAATGCCGCATATCTCATAGGTGTATGTTCGGTCAATAGCAGGATGTGCTTTGCATGAAGTGGAGAGTCTATGAATAGTCAGGTGGTGATTGTCTGTGTCGACAATCCGTCACCTATAAATAGGCGTCTTGTGTGTGTGTCGTAATGCTGCCTGTAAAGTGCAGCTTTTAGAGGTGTGCACCATGCATTGATAGCTGACAGTTACATTATGGACAGCTTTTGTTTCAAGGGCCAGTCACGGTCTGTCACACATCACAGGACGTCATTGCGTGACTGTGATTTTAGTGGAGTCTGGGCACTCGGTCAGGTCCTGGATGCCTTTCGGGGCTGCCCCGCACGGGGCTGTCTGCATGATCGTGTGACAGCGTCTCTTGGTACAAGAGACCTGTGGGGTGAGTGCGGAACAGGTTGCCTCACTCTCTCAATGGATCTTTTTATGGAGCAAGTGCACAGTTATTTAGGTCAGCCCTTGTAACGTTCTTGCTTCAAAAAAAAAATTAAAAAAATTGCGTGCGATAGATCAGTACTGACACATGTGCCAGCAAACCCTGGCAAGCTATGTTTTTTTTTTTTGGAAGCAAGAACGGCAAGCTATGTTGAAGCGCATGTGTTTTACTCAAAGTCTCAAAGTGGATAATTTTTGAAGTAGGGTTGCGGTTTGCTTAGTCGAGCCAATGTAACATTACTTTGCAAAAAAAAATTTACTCAAAGTCAGTAACAAGCTTGTCGGGTTGTCTTTACTTTCTCCTGTTACGTCGCCCGCCGCCAACATTGGCCGGTGTCGGCAATTTTGGTAATATAAACGACCGGCCGGTGCAGTGTCACGGCTGATATGAAAGGCTATGCTCTGCTGGTTTGCAAAAAGCATGTTGGGCTGCCATGCAGCAGCTTGGCTTTAGTTTTAGTTATTTATTGGACTCGCGGCAGCCGTTGTTCTTTTTTTTTTGCGGCAGCCGTTGTTCGAAGGGCTGAAGGGCTCGCCAACAGAGCAAGAACGAGATGATGCGCAAGGGATGCATTGTAATATGCAAATATCCAGCGACTTTTTGGGGAGTTCTCTCTGAAGTTGTAACCCGTCAGCAGCAGCAGCAGCAGCAGCAGCAGCAGCAGCAGCGTCAGGAGGGTGGTGGCAGCTCCTCTGCTGCACAATAGAGGGACGGGAGCCGGCAAGGGGATGGGGACGGTTCTGGTTCGGTGTGTTTGCGTTTGGACCAGTGTGCTAACCCTTTCAACATCTTGTACTGGAATCTGAATGTGCTCACTGCAGAGCAAGCAGTATCATTGGAGCGCCTTGCGCAACGGGTAGATATGTTGTTGTGTGTTGAGTTGGGCAGAGAGGATCCCTTTGACATACCAGGGTTCACATGCTTCCCTGGGCTCCCTTGTGTGAATCGGTCCGCTGTTGGGGCAGGACGTGGGCAGGGCATGGCGATCTGGGTTCGACAGCAGCATGCTAGGCATTGTGTGAGTGTGAAGCGTACAGATTACTACATGTGGTTACGTGTGGCTGCTCCGGGCTTCCGGGCAATGTATGTTTGTGTAGTATATCTTCCTCCTTCAACGTCGACAGTTGAGTGGCAGAACACTAGTGGCTGGTTGCAGGCTTTTGCTGACCTGCAAGTAGATGTGGTGCATTTTCAGGCTTTGGGCAGCGTTTGTGTTTTTGGTGATTTCAATGCTCGGACGGGCACTGCTGACGAGTCCGGTGCAGGCGCGCAGCAGCTGTTAGATGCGATGGGCCTACCTGCCGGCCCGGTGCAGGGCGCCATGGCCGCTTTGCCCCCACGGTGCAACTCTGACACAGCCACAGTTTGTGTGTTTGGCAAACTCTTAATTCATTTGTGTGCTAGTACGGGGCTCTCCATTTTGAATGGACGGGCTCCAGGCGACCAGCACGGTGCTGCAACCCACCTCTCCAACGGTAATGGTAGTGTTATTGATTATGGCCTCGTGTCCCGCTGTCTTCTGCCTGCTGTGTCCAACTTTGCTGTGTTGTCACAGGGCACAGTGGCATTCTCTGATCATCATGCTCTTGTGTGTGTCCTGGACTGGCCAGTGGCACTGCAACAGGGATCTGTAGATGCCGGCTTCACGCCTATCACTACACCGTGTGTGAAGTGGGACCCAGACAAACGTGCGAGGTACATTGGTGCTCTCTCTGCTACCCGCCATGATCAACTGCGTGCGAATATTATTGAGGCTATGCAGGGTGGACAGCTGTCAGTGACTGAGGCCTTTTCTCAGTGGAGTGCGTCTGTGTGTGAAGTTGCTGCAAATGTGTTTGGAGTGTCGACCGGTCGTACCGGTAGAATGAGTGACGGCCGCAAAGCCAATCTTGGTTTGGCAAGTGCAAACCTGAGTGGCAAGCCTTGCGGCAGGCAGTGCTACGTGGCGACACCCACGCTGCTGCTGCAGCGCGGCGGTCATTCAATATTGCGTTAATGCTGCAAAGCGGCGAGCTAAACGTGTGTGTGAGCGTCAGGTGCATGCCCGTTTACTGCATGATTTGCGGCACAATCCGCGGCGATTTTGGACTGCATATAAGGGCCGTGCTGCCCCAGGTGTCGCCCAGGATCCTGCAGGGTTTGATGCGCACTGGCGTCAACTGTATGGCTCCAGTGGCCAGCATAGCCTGCCTGAGTGTGCTACGTCTGTGTCTGAGCTGACGGCGTCGCTTGAAAGTCAGGCTGCCCCTGTGACTGACGGATTTGCAGCAGCTTTGAACTCCAGCATCAGTGTTGAAGAAGTGGAGTGTGCACTATTGCGCATGAAGAATGGCCGTATGGCGGGCCCTGATGGCATGCGTGGTGAACTGCTAAAAGGTGCATACAGTGAGGTGGAGCTACCAGATGGCACTTTTAAGTACTTTTTACATTATCGAGTGAGTTGCGTGACATCCTAGACCATGCTTTCTCCACTGGGGATGTGCCTGCTGTGTGGAGTTCTGCCTACCTGTGTTCTGTGTTCAAGCGTGGTGATGTCAGTGTCAAGGATAACTATCGTGGTATTGCCGTTGGTTCAACCATGGGCAAGCTCTACAGCATGATTTTGGAGAAGCGTCTGTCGGCTTTTTGTGAGCAGCACGGTTTCAGGGCTTCTGGTCAGGCAGGATTTCGGCCTGACCGCCGCACCAGTGACCACGTGTTCGTCCTCAAGCATCTGATTGATAAAAGCAGGTTGGATAAGCAGCACCTGTTTGCGTGCTTTGTGGACTTCAGGAAGGCTTATGACCTTGTACGTCGCGACCTGCTGATGAAGTGTCTAAGCGACATTGGTGTGCGTGATAACATGCTCCGTGCGATTGTTTCGATGTACTGGCATGCCCCTATGATCACCAAATTTGGACGCACTGCAGGCCAGCCTTTTGACAGCACCAGGGGCGTGAAGCAGGGCGACCCCCTGTCTCCGCTGCTCTTTGGCATTTTCTTTGATCGCATAGAGCAGTGGCTGGAGGAGCGCGCGCGTGAATGCGGTGTGCAGCTGGGTGGGCGCTTGCTGAGACTGCTGCTGTATGCGGATGACCTGGCCTTACTAGCCAGCAGTCAGGATGAGCTGCAACAGCTGCTGGATGCTGTGAGTACCTTCTGCGCGCATTATGATATGGAGGTGAATGTGGGAAAAACAGAGGTGGTAGTATTTGGCCACCAGCGCTACCGGGGTCCTGCGCAGTGGACCTTTGTTGGCAGGGATGGTGTGCGTGTGCCTGTGCCCAGAAGCAGCGAGTTCAGGTATTTGGGATGTGTGTTCCATGAGACTAAGGGTGTTACAGCATGTGTTTCGTCCCTGGCAGCTGCTGGCTCGCGGGCAATGTGGGCCATGCGCTCCCGCTGCGCTGACCACCACATCACGGGGCTTGGCTTGCAGGTGCACCTGTTCAACTCACTGGTCTCGCCAATCTTGGGCTACTGCTCAGAAGTGTGGGCCCCTGCACTGCTTCATAGCTGCGGAAGTGGGCCGCAGGGCGTTGCCAAGGCGCTTAGCAATGACATGCAAGTGGTGCAGTTCATGTTTTTGCGTATGTTGGCTGGGCGTGTTCGCAAGTCTACTTGCAGGCAGCTGCTATTGCGTGAATTTGGCTGCAGACCCCTGATCAGTGGTTGGTTCACAGCTTGCTGGGACCTGTGGGACCGGGTGGTCTCACGGCCGCCTAGTGACTAGTTGTTTTTAGCAATGCAGGAGAACAAAGACCTCAGTATGCGCACCTACCCAAGCAGCGCTGATCAGGGTAGGCAAAAGTCCTTGTGGTTCTGGCAGTTTAGGTCCCTTGTGCGCACGTTGCATACCCGTACGGGCACGTTGGGCGACATACCTGATGCACTGGTCGGTCTGCACTGCCTTGAGGAGTCTGATATGCGCTGTGTGCATGAGGCTTTTCAGTTTTGGTTGTATCAGCAGTGGCATGATTTACCCACCGATCCCAGAGTTGCTGGTTCCGATACTGTCATGCATTCTACGTACGAGAGCTGGTTTGCATGCACATCACTTGATCAGCTGGATATGTCAAAGCCGTCTGGCTGGTGTCCAGACTATGTGCACAACACTGCTGGCCTCAACAAAGTACACCTGTCATCACTGATGCGTTTTCGTCTGGGTGCACATGACTTGCGCGTGGCTACTGGTCGGTGGGAGAGGGCTGGCAACTCCTTGTTACCTAGACATCAGCGGCTTTGCACCCGATGCACTGCTGGCCAGGTTGAGGATGAGTTCCATGTGGTGTTTGAGTGTGATGCTTACGAGCTAGTCCGGGAGCGTTTTTGGTGTCTGTTTGATGAGTTCGGTGGTTGGCAGAACCCAAGTGCATTAGCAAACCCAAGCGGGCGATGTCTGGCAGACTTTGTGCGGCAAAGACAAAGTAAGGTTGCTGCTTTCATACACAGTTGCTTACTGGTACGTAGCGATCCAGAGTTGGCACATTTGTTGCTTCCCAGTGATGGCATAACTAGTAGTGCTTCTGAAGTTACTGATTCTCTGAGTTCTGAGCTCTCTGAGCTTGTTGAGGTTGCGGTTTCTTCCGGTTGATGGTCTTCTTTTGAGTTTTGTGGACCCCATGAGCCTTGTTTGGCTCCTTTGCGGGTGGGCCAGTGGCCCTACTTTGGTAATTCGGTGGTAATTCGGTAAAGCTTTACATGCATTTGTTGGAGCACATGTGTCACTCTTGGTAAGTAACAAGCTTGTCTTTTTTTTTATAAGCTTGTCAGGGATGTCTTCGCTTACTTCTGTTGCGGCGCCCGCCGCCGACATCGGTTGGTGTCGGCGAGGGACCGGCCCGGTGCAGTGTCATGGATGGTATGCAGGGCTCTGCTCAGCTGGTCTGGAAAACAACAAGTTTTTTTTTCATGTTGAAAGTTCAAAACAAGTTGGGTAACGTGCGTCAGCTTGGCTTCTGTAGAGGTATTTTCTGGACTCGTTGCAGACGCTTCTCAAAGTGTTGAAGGGCTTGCCGACAAAGCAAGAACAAATGATGCCGCACGGATAAATTGTATGATGCAAGTATCCAGCAAAATTAGTTGGGAGTTCGTTCTGAATTTTCAAAGCTTTACATGCATGAGCTTGGCTCTAATAATTATTTGGACCGCGGCAGACGTTGTTCAAAGTGCTGAAGGGCTCGGCAACATTGCCGGTGAAGTGCTGAAGGGCTTGCCAACAAAGCAAGAACAAATGATGCCGCACGGATGAATTGTATGATGCAAGTATCCAGCAAAAAAATAGTTGGGAGTTCGTTCTGAAATTTTTTTTTTTTGTTTGGCAAAGCAGTGTTACATTGGCTCGACTAAGCAAACCGCAACTCTACTTCAAAAGTTATCCAAGAGGGAATGGGGCAACCTGTTCTCACACCCACCCCACGACACTCTCCCCTTTGAGAGGTGCCGTCACAAGGTCATGCAGATAGCTCCGCGAAGAGCAGCCGTTGAGGCATCCAGGACCCGACCCGACCAAGTGCCCAGTAGTCCACTATAACCACAGCCATCCATGGAGTGGCTGCGGTTTGCCACAGGTCATGACTTGCCACTGAAGGCGATGCCCACAACCTGTCTACTGATGATGTTTAGGTAGCGTGTTGTATATGTGACCAATCCTGATATGATATTAGGCGACACATCCATACTGACAACATACAACACAAAACTAAGCAACAAACCATGCACATTCTTTCAACATGCGCGTGTGCAAATTATGACCACAGCTGTCCATAGATCAACCGCAGTCCGCAGCCAATATTGAGCATCAGTTTGCAGCGACACCCAACGTCTGGCTGTGCCTTGCATATAATACCCATCGGTGCACATCGCACCATCAAAGCTGCTTAACCACAAATTAATCAACCATGCTAGCAACACGTCCAGTGTGTGTCTATCCAATACATACCCACCGTCACAAAGAGGCACACACACATACACGGTTGGCATGAATTGCGTGCGATAGATCAGTACTGACACATGTGCCAGCAAACCCTGGCAAGCTATGTTGGCGCGCGTGTGTCTTCGCTTCCTTCTGTTGCGGCGCCCGCCGCCGACATCGGTTGGTGTCGGCGAGGTACCGGCCCGGTGCAGTGTCATGGATGGTATGCAGGGCTCTGCTCAGCTGGTCTGGAAAACAACAAGTTTTTTTTTCATGTTGAAAGTTCAAAACAAGTTGGGTAACGTGCGTCAGCTTGGCTTCTGTAGAGGTATTTTCTGGACTCGTTGCAGACGCTTCTCAAAGTGTTGAAGGGCTTGCCGACATAGCAAGAACAAATGATGCCGCACGGATGAATTGTATGATGCAAGTATCCAGCAAAAAAGTAGTTGGGAAAAAAAAAAGTAGTTGGGAGTTCGTTCTGAATTTTCAAAGCTTTACATGCATGAGCTTGGCTCTAATAATTTTTTGGACCGCGGCAGACGTTGTTCAAAGTGCTGAAGGGCTCGGCAACATTGCCGGTGAAGTGCTGAAGGGCTTGCCGACAAAGCAAGAACAAATGATGCCGCACGGATGAATTGTATGATGCAAGTATCCAGCAAAAAAAGTTTTGGGAGTTCGGTCTGAAGTTTCAAAGCTTTACATGCATGAGCTTGGCTCTAATAATTTTTTGGACCGCGGCAGACGTTGTTCAAAGTGCTGAAGGGCTCGCCAACATTGCCGACGAAGTGCTGAAGGGTTTACCGACAAAGCAAGAACAAGTGATGCCACACGGATGCATTGTATCTGCAAATGTCCAGCAAAAAAAGATTTGGGAGTTCGGTCTGAAGTTTCAAAGCTTTACATGCATCTTGGCTTTTATTTTTTGAACGGCGGCAGACGTTGTTCAAAGTGCTGAAGGGCTCGCCAACATTTCCGACAAAAAGCTGAAGGGTGTGCCGACAGAGCAAGAACAAATGATGCCGTGGGGTGGGTGTGAGAACAGGTTGCCCCATTCCCTCTTGGATAATTTTTGAAGTAGGGTTGCGGTTTGCTTAGTCGAGCCAATGTAAAACGACTTTGCAAAAAAAGAATGATGCCGCACAGATGCATTGTATCATGCAAATGTCCAGCACAAAAAAAGTAGGAGCTCGTTCCGAAGTTTCAAAGCTTTACAAGCATCAGCTTGGCTTTTCCAAGTTTTTGGACCAGCGGCAGACGTTGTTCAAAGTGCTGAAGGGCTCGCCAACATTGCTGACAAAGAGACGGATGCATTGTATTTTTTTTGGGGGGGGGCAAAGTAGTGTTACATTGGCTCGACTAAGCAAACCGCAACTCTACTTCAAAAGTTATCCAAGAGGGAATGGGGCAACCTGTTCTCACACCCACCCCACGACACTCTCCCCTTTGAGAGGTGCCGTCACAAGGTCATGCAGATAGCTCCGCGAAGAGCAGCCGTTGAGGCATCCAGGACCCGACCCGACCAAGTGCCCAGTAGTCCACTATAGCCACAGCCATCCATGGAGTGGCTGCGGTTTGCCACAGGTCATGACTTGCCACTGAAGGCGATGCCCACAACCTGTCTACTGATGATGTTTAGGAAGCGTGTTGTATATGTGACCAATCCTGATATGATATTAGGCAACACATCCATACTGAAAACATACAACACAAAACTAAGCAACAAACCATGCACATTCTTTCAACATGCGCGTGTGCAAATTATGCAGCAGCCGCGACAGCAGCAACAGCAGGAACAGCAGCAGCAGCAGCAACAGCTGCAGCAGCACCAGGGACAGCAACAGCAACAGCAGCAGCAGCAGCAGCAGCAGCAGCACCAGGGACAGCAACAGCAACAGCAGCAGCAGCAGCAGCAATTGCGAAGCACGCCGTCATGGTACCTGGTGGGTGCTTGGGCAGACATTCGCGTAGATCCTAGTGTATGGGGGATGGGGTTTGCTGTCAGCTTGCTGCAGTTCACGCCAAAGGTGGCAACATGCAGGCTGCTGCAGGAGCAATGCAGTCGGCAGTGCAAAGAGGGATGGGTATCAGGTGTCGGCATGCGCCCGCGCCTGTGGCGCAACCGCCTGGGTGCTGAGGCGCCACAGGACGGCTTGCAGGAGATGGAGGCAGCTCAGAAACGGTCCTTCCAGCAAATGCAGCAAAGTAGCGAGGCGCCTGGCAATCGCAGCAGCAGCAGCAGTGACAGCCAGCGGTTTAGCGATGCAGCTATGATGGCAGCTTACCATGCGTCCTGGATGGATCCGTCCAGGGAGCGGGAGCTGCCAAGACAGCGCGCAGCAACAGCAGCAGCAGTAGTCACGGCTCAGCGGCAGCAACAGGAGCAGCAACAGCAGCGCATCAGCTGCCCAGCACACAATGATCTACTGGACCCGATCACTCAATCCCTGGGTGCTGTCAATGCCAGGCAGCACCGCTGGGCGGCGAGTTATCAGCGGCTGAAAGACACCCAGCTGCCGAGGCGGCTGCGAGTGTTTGGCTGGCGGCTTCTGCATGCAGGAGTGAAGGTAGGCGCACGGCGCATGCTGGCATCCAGCAGGCGCGCGCCGGCTCACTTTACCTGCCCAGCACAGCAGTGTCAGCAGCCGCAGCAACTGGAGACCCTCACCCACTTGTTAGTGGAGTGCCCTGTAGCTGCAGCAGCATGGCAGTGGTACGCGCAACAGGTGTGGCAGCGTGTGCAGCCCGGAGTAGTGGTCCCTGTTAATAACAGCCGTCTGCTGCTGCTGGATGACTTCAGTGTGTGGGCGCCGCCAGCAGGGCAGCAGCAGATGTGGACGCAGCTGCGTCTGCTGCTGCTGGAATCCATTTGGGTGGTGCGCTGCAGCAGCATCAGGGCTGGCGCGACTGTGGCCAGTGCAGATGCCAGCGATGGCAGCGGCAGCCACAATGCAGGCAGCAATTCGCAATCTCAGAGCCACAACAACAGCGATGCGGAGGACAGCAGCAGCAGCAGCAGCAGCAGCAGCATGGACAGCCAACGGGGTACAGCTGGCGAACCGGGCAGCTCATCATACGCTGCTAAGGCTGTGGCGTGCAGGTTTCTGGCAGAGCTGCGGCAGCAAATTCAGAGGGAGTGGGATAGGGTGGAAGTAGATGTTAGGATAGGTTGTGGGATACCGTTTGCATGGCTGCAGGGCAGGTCGCCTGAGATCAAACTTGTTGACTTTGAGCAGAAGTGGGGAGCACTGTATAGGATGGGCGCAAATGGTCGCATCAAGGTACGGGCCAGCGCGGCTGGCATGTGAGGGATGGATTGGGCACGGGTCCGTTGGAGTAGTGGCTGTCGTTCCTCGTTGTGATGTGTTGCAAAATAGTATGGCAAAGGCTAAGTTGATGGCTGGGTTACGCAATGTATGCATGCGTGTGGGTAGCAGAGTACGATGATGTGTGCAGGAATGTGCAGATAAGTTTGTGTGTGTGGTTTTGTGTGTCTGTGTTGGTGTCATTTTCTACAGAATGCCGCATATCTCAAAGGTGTATGTTCGGTCAGTAGCAGGATGTGCTTTGCATGAAGTGGAGAGTCTATGAATAGTCTGGGGGTGATTGTCTGTGTCGACAATCCGTCACTTATAAATAGGCGTCTTGTGTGTGTGTCGTAATGCTGCCTGTAAAGTGCAGCTTTTAGAGGTGTGCACCATGCATTGATAGCTGACAGTTACATTATGGACAGCTTTTGTTTCAAGGGCCAGTCACGGTCTGTCACACATCACAGGACGTCATTGCGTGACTGTGATTTTAGTGGAGTCTGGGCACTCGGTCAGGTCCTGGATGCCTTTCGGGGCTGCCCCGCACGGGGCTGTCTGCATGATCGTGTGACAGCGTCTCTTGGTACAAGAGACCTGTGGGGTGAGTGCGGAACAGGTTGCCTCACTCTCTCAATGGATCTTTTTATGGAGCAAGTGCACATTTATTTAGGTCAGCCCTTGTAACGTTCTTGCTTAAAAAAAAAAAAAAAAATTTAACCACAAATTAATCAACCATGCTAGCAACACGTCCAGTGTGTGTCTATCCAATACATACCCACCGTCACAAAGAGGCACACACACATACACGGATGGCATGAATTGCGTGCGATAGATCAGTTCTGACACATGTGCCAGCAAACCCTGGCAAGCTATGTTGGCGCGCGTGTGTCTTCGCTTCCTTCTGTTGCGGCGCCCGCCGCCGACATCGGTTGGTGTCGCCGAGGTACCGGCCCGGTGCAGTGTCATGGATGGTATGCAGGGCTCTGCTCAGCTGGTCTGGAAAAAAACAAGTTTGTTTTCATGATGAAAGAAAAAATAAGTTGGGTAACGTGCGTCAGCTTGGCTTCTGTAGAGGTATTTTCTGGACTCGTTGCAGACGCTTCTCAAAGTGCTGAAGGGCTTGCCGACAAAGCAAGAACAAATGATGCCGCACGGATGCGTTGTATGATGCAAGTATCCAGCAAAAAAATAGTTGGGAGTTCGTTCTGAATTTTCAAAGCTTTACATGCATGCCCTTTTTTTTTTTTTTTTTTTTTTTTTTTTTTTGAAAGCAAGAACGTTACAAGGGCTGACCTAAATAACTGTGCACTTGCTCCATGCATGAGCTTGGCTCTAATAATTTTTGGACCGCGGCAGACGTTGTTCAAAGTGCTGAAGGGCTCGCCAACATTGCCGACGAAGTGGTGAAGGGTTTACCGACAAAGCAAGAACAAGTGATGCCACACGGATGCATTGTATCTGCAAATGTCTAGCAAAAAAAGAATTACTCCATGGATGGCTGTGGTTATAGTGGATACTGGGCACTTGGTCGGGTCGGGTCCTGGATGCCTCAATGGCTGCTCTTCGCGGAGCTATCTGCATGACCTTGTGACGGCACCTCTCAAAGGGGAGAGTGTGGGTTACGTTATGTATGCATGCGTGTGGGTAGCAGAGTACGATGATGTGTGCAGGCATGTGCAGATAAGTTTGTGTGTGTGGTTTTGTGTGTCTGTGTGGTGTCATTTTCTACAGAATGCCACATATCTCATAGATATGTTCGGTCAATAGCAGGATGTGCTTTGCATGAAGTGGAGAGTCTATAAATAGTCAGGTGGTGATTGTCTGTGTTGACAATCCGTCACCTATAAATAGGCGTCTTGTGTGTGTGTCGTACAGCTGCCTGTAAAGTGCAGCTTTTAGAGGTGTGCAAGTCACCATGCATTGATAGCTGACAGTTACATTATGGACAGCTTTTGTTTTCAAGGGCCAGTCACGGTCTGTCACACATCACAGGACGTCATTGCGTGACTGTGATTTTAGTGGAGTCTGGGCACTCGGTCAGGTCCTGGATGCCTTTCGGGGCTGCCCCGCACGGGGCTGTCTGCATGATCGTGTGACAGCGTCTCTTGGTACAAGAGACCTGTGGGGTGAGTACGGAACAGGTTGCCTCACTCTCTCAATGGATCTTTTTATGGAGCAAGTGCACATTTATTTAGGTCAG
>JACERP010001323.1:0-22755 GCA_014080715.1 Scenedesmus sp. NREL 46B-D3 | reverse complement strand
GTTGTTGTATGGCGGGTAAATTTGCTACCATGAATGCCGGCAACTTGAGCAGTGGGCAAGCGCTGCTAGACACATGGCCAGACCCCACCAACCTGCCAGTGCGCCCCAGTCGTGTGCAGCCAAATCGACGTGCCCCTCTCGCCCGTTCCATGCTTGGCCCGCCAGTTGTACTTCATCGCTACTGTATTCCTGTTGTCACCTGCTGCTGCTGACCACCTGGTGTGTTGCTGCAATCACCAGGAGGCTCGAGAGCGGGACTTTGAGGACCAAGCCTTTCAAGCGGTGGTGCAGGCATGGCAGATGTCACTAGCTAAGAAGCCCTTGGAGCAGGCGTGGCAGCAGATACAGGAGGCCAGAGCCAAGGCGAGGCAGGAGGCAGCTGCTCTACGCAGCGGTGTGCAGGAGATGCTTGTGCAGGCAGCTGGTGTTGTGCGGCAGGCAATGAAGCACCAGGAGCACCAGCAACAGCCAAGCAAAGCAGCAGCAACAGGAGGAGCCAGAGCAGCAGCATAGAGCAGAAGCATGAACAGCAGCAGCACCAGCAGCAGCAGCGAGGAGTGGAGGCGGAACAAAGCTTGAGAGCTCGTAAGAAAGACAGGAAGAAAATCAAGGAAAAGAAGGAAAAGAAGGAAAAGAGGGAAATCAAGGCAAGGAAGGAAAGGAAGGTAAAGAAGAGAAGAAGGAAAAGAAGAGGAAGAGGCACAGTCGACAACACGATGAAGATGAAGCAGCAGCAGCAGCAGCAACAGGGCAGCAGGTGTTAAGCAGTCCCCAAGCAGCCCTGCATCACGCAGAAGCGACACAGAATAGAGAAGAAAGACAAGCACCAGCGCCCAGGCTAGGTAGCATCCAAGACACTATGTGTTAACCACATCGTGCTCTATTGACTGGTTGTTTGCGTCTAATGACAGGCACAGCACTATGTCTTGTGCTATTGCAGCTGGCTACTAGCTGGCTACTGTCTAGCTACTAGCTTCTGTGAATTTGAATGTTTGAACATGCCATGTTGAAGTGCATTGTGCTGGGCAGTGCGTTGTGGTGTGACAGCACATGACTGCTGCGCCTTACGCTGTGTCCCCTCGCTTCGCCAAGGAGGCTTCTGTCCCTGCGGCTCCAGTGTAAGTCACTTGAGCCGTAGGTAGCATGCCATTGCGCAATGCGTGCGGCCAACAGGCACTTGGCGTGGTACAAAGAGGGACTTGTAGTCCTTTAATGCCTGCAGGGCTGGCATCAATCAGTCATGACGGGCACAACAGCAGTTAAGCACATGCGAGTGGCTGTGATGCGTGCTGAAACTGCAATTGTCAATGAGGTCGCCAGACCCCCACTCAGCACTACAACTGTACAGATGTCTAACATGGTTTGAATTGTGCGGTGTTTCAGGGCTTGGGTGGCAACACAGACCTGGCGTGCACTGCTCAAGGCCTGCGATTCGAACCTTAAAGTTCTGTTTCAGTGCTTGGTTCACACAACTACAAAGCTGACTGGCAAGTGCAGTGCTGCAGGGGAAGGTGTCACCGCAGGAAGCCCTGCTTCTCACTGATTCACGCTTTTCTTTTGCTGCTTCATCAAGTTATTGGTTAACCAAAGTCAGCCCACCCTGGGCTACTATGAGCAGGGATGCACTGCACGCCCTCGCTCTTCAGGAGTGTGGCCGAGTGCACGCAACCCTACGGTGCACCATCGTCTGGATCGTCAGTCCGATCGCTTCAGGTACACGACGCTGGGTCTGGTGGAGCCTAAGCACGTGACAACTCAACTCAAAAGCTGACAGTACTGCTGCTGTGTCTGTACCTGCCCTGAACAGAGCTATCTGACGAATGAGCAATGTGTAGACTCAGTGTACAAAGCCATACTAGCCAGGGCATGTGCAGAGCCGCAGAGGTAGGTATTGAGCAGCTGCAGCAGGGCTTGAGCTATGCTGCTGGTCACAGCAGCGCTCAGCAACCTATGCCTGTCGGCATTCCCACACCCCCTGTGTTCTGCTCTGCAGCGAGGCTGTCATCTCCAAATGCATCGCTCTGATCAAGCAGTATGTCACCAGGTAAGCAATCACATAATGAAGACGGCAGTTGAGGTATTGGCTGTAGGTTGCAATGCAACTGGCAGTTGAGCAGAAGCATAACTTACGCTATGTGACTGCTGTCTGATTATGCTGATGGCTGAGTGCTGTTGCTTGCAGGCATACGCCGTCTCCTCCTGTGCTGGAGGCTATTGCAGCTGCATGCCAGAGGCTTGCTGCACTACTGCAGCCAGATTCGGGTAGGCCCACATCAACAAGGGATCACAGCACAATCACAGTGTCACATGTGCAACATGCAAGCAGAAAACCCAAACACAAGGCAGCAAGCATTTCAATTGTTCTAGAAGCACTAATGCGCACACAGTTGCGTGCACAGGTGCGTGTAGAGGTGCAGCTGCAGCAGGAGCTGCTATGCTGAAGGTGTATGCCTAACACTGTCAACCAAAAGCAGCCAGGCTAGATGTGTTACGGCCAACCACGATGGTCGGCATGGTGCTAATGAACACCATACATATGAGCTGGAATATGTCGTCAACAATGCCTTTTACTGAAGTGTTCTCTCTCTACTGGCTGTGCATACTGTTTGCTGCTTGCAGGACTGCAGAAGAGCTTGGTCTACTTGGAGAGCAGCGTGGCTCGGCTTGCAGGAAGCACACTAGCTGGCAGGCGGCTGGCACAGCAGCAGGCGCTAGCCGGGTACGGGGAGCGCCAGCTGCAGCAGGAGTGGCAGGTGCTTTCTTCAGCTCGCAGCTACCACATGTCGTGCATGCAACGGCATGGTACATCCTTGTGTTTGCTGTTTGCCTGGCTGCGGATGCAGTACCGCCGAGTAGCAAGCCGAGAGCTGCGGCACTGTCATGGCAGCACACACTAGCGTAAGCAGCGAGCACAGCAGGGACAGCAAATTGCCGTTGTATGCGCAACGCCCATCTGTCAGATACACGATACATGTTGCATCACCCAATGCTTTGAGCCACATTGTCTTTTGTGGGGACGTGTCATGCAGGCCCGGCGGCGGTGGCTCAGCTCGGTCGTGGCTGCATGCAGCAGTGAATGGCGAGCAGGGTCGCAGCAAAGCAGGCGGCAGCACGCACAGCGTGCACAGCAGCAACGCCTCTGAAGAGCAGCTGGGAGCAGCAGCAGCACACGCTGCCAGAACAGCAGCAGCAGCAGCAGGCAGCCCAGCCAGGGGCTCCATGCATGCACATACTCAGCTGCAGCAGCAGCAGCAGCAGCAGCAACAGGATTTTGAGTTGCACGATGAGCAAGACGAGGAGGAGCTGGTGCTGGGTGCTGCTGTCAGGGTGGTGGATGCTGGGGTGAGCTGCGCTGCGTGCCCGCCTGCAGCAGCCTGCAGCAGTGGTTGTGTACGCCCAGACAAAGTGGTGTGTCTTGCGTTGCTGTGTTTTGTCACAAAGGCGCTGAGCTTGCAGCTGCCGCAGGTGCTGCACCAGCAGTGTGCGGTGTGGCATGCACCACCTTGTGAGCTGTGTATGCACAATGAAGCAGTGACAGAGCGCACGGCCACCCCACACTGTCGACCATGCTCTGCGCTCAAACACGCCCTGTTGTTGCTGCTGTTGTTGCTGCTGCTGCTGCTGGCATGCAGCCTTGTCTGCCTGAGTGGGCGTTCCAGCCCAGTGCGCTGCAGGCGCTGTGGGTGCAGCCGCTGTCAGGCCCTGAAGACCAAGCGGAGCTCGACTGGTCGCTGCTGCTGCCGCAGTACAGTCCCAGCCTGGTGCCACTGGTTGAAGGTGGGCATGCATTCGACTCCCTCCTGCAGCTTGCGTGTGTGGTGTGCTGGTCTCTGTGCTGAGCTGTTGGCCTGTTGTTGTGCGCAAGCCTTCAGGGCTACCTTCGGACGTTACATATACAGCTGTGCAGTGCTGCCAAGTCCGGCAGTGTCGCCAGCGATCCAACCTGCTCTTTTGCACCGCCAGCAGGCACACATGTGGCATTCCTGTGGCAGCACACACTGCAAGCTTTTTATGCCTCGGGGGTCTGCCGGCGCTGGCATACACCATCGCTCCCACATTTAGTGTGCTGTGGCGTGTGCCTGCAGGCCTTCCAGGCATGGAGGTACTGCACATGCTCAGCAGCCAGGACATCATCAGCGCAGTCACAGGTGAGCCGGCAAACAGGTACATGATCGTGCTTGGGCTGCGAACTGCGAGTCATCTATTGAACAGCTCAATGCAGCATCAGCACCAGTACCACCCTCCAGTCACAGCCAGCAGTACTACTGCGCTGATACATGCCGGCTGCGCCCGGATGTGGCACTGTTTTGAACCGCTGAGGATCATCGGACAATATAGGTACGCATGCTTAGCAGCCAAGCCATTACCAGCTCAGTCAAAGGCAGGTGCAGCAACCTGCAGCAGCTACACACTTGCAGGTAGGCACAGGTGTGGCAGCAGCTGCTGCCGCTTTGCTGTCATCCAGCAGCATCAAGGACTGCTGGACAGCAGCAAGTTTAGGCAGCGGAGTAACCAGCAGAACATTTGCAGTACATGGTGGTCACAGCTGTGTCACAACGTGCTTGGCAGTGCGAGTATAGCACAGCACTGAAACAGGCGCTGAGCGCAGCTTAAACATGCTGCCACAATGCCCTGGTGCTGCTGCTGCTGCTGCTGCTGCCGCATGCGTGTAGATGCTGACCAGGAGACTCAGCTGCGGCACATGCGGGAGATTGTAGAAGTCAGACGCATGCAGGTGAGACTCACACGCATGAAGGTGCTGCTGCGCCACTTGTACTGAAGCTGTGTGCAACACTATGCTGTGCATTTGGCGTATAATTATCACAGGTCATACCTGTGTGGTGCCGCAGTGAGCGTCATTGAGCAGCGACAACTGGAACCCTGCTGCAAGTCGCCACTGCTTACACCATGATGAAGCATGCCGGTTGCCACCTGCCCTCCTGCTTACTGTATGCCTGCGTGTTGCCTGCCTGCTCAATTGTGTACTGCCTACTTGCTTGTGCACTGCATGCCTGCTTAGGTGTGGCCTGCATGCGTACTGCCTGCCTGTCTGAGTATGGACTGCCTGCGTACTGCCCAATTACTGTCTGTCTGCAGGCTGGTGTCACTCCAGAGCTGCTGCAGCAGGCACTGCAGCAGAGCCGGTCGCGCAGAGCGCGCCGCCTCTTCCAGCCGCTGCCATACCTCCAGCAGGAGCAGGCAGACGTAACAAGCGCAGATGTAGCAGCCATTGTAGAGATCCTGTGCGGGAAGCCCAGCCCGGCCACACCGTCGGCAGTCACTGGCGCAATAGGGCTGGAAGACCCGGCCGTGTACTGGCAGCAGCGGCCAGTGCAGCTGCTGCAAGGCGGCAGCGCTCAGCAGCAGCAGCAGCAGCAGCAGGTGCTGCACAATGACAGCATTGGTCAAATCGCCAGCTGTGTCTTGGTCAAACTCATAGTTGACTTGTGGCTGTCAGCTGGTGGGGCAGTTGCATTTCCGCTGGTGCTGCGGATGCTGCAGCAGGCGCTGTATCAGCAACAGCCGGAGCACCGAGTGAACGCCTTCAACATTATTTATAACTTGGCGCTGCATGGCTGCATGCTGCTGCCAGCTCAGCGGTCGCCTCCTTCCTCGCCACTTGCACAGCCATCCCGGCGGGATGCAGCTTCAGCAGCAGCAGCAGCAGCAGCAGCGCCAGCGCCAGCGCAAGCAGGCACCTCCAGCCTACTACAGCAGCAGCTGCAGCAGCTGAGCCTGCTGCAGCAGCAGCAGCGTGACCGGCAGCAGCAGGCACGCGCGCCAGGTGAGGCAGTTGCAGGTGAGCTGAGTGGTGACCCAGCAGTCCCCGAGGGTGCCAGCCCGGGTGCCGAAGGTTCGGACCTGCACGAGGGTCATCCCCAGGGGCAGGGTTCACCCGGCAGCCAGGGCGCCTCAAGCCCGCACAGCTACTCGCCGCTACCATCGCCCCGCATCCAGTTACCGCAGCAGTTGCTGAACCTTACATCGCTGCAGCTGCAGCAGCAGGGGTTCAGCGCAATGACGCAGGAGCAGCAGCAGCAGTATGGCGGCAGCATGTCGCCGCTGCCTTCTTCAACATGCAGAAGCAGGCTATCACGCGAACTTAGACTACATGCAGAGCAGCTACGGCAAAGTAATGGGCAGCAAGATCATCAGGCAAATGCTGCAACGGCAGCAGCAGCAGGTGATGATGTGGCAGCAGATAGCGAAGACGAGCATGGCTCTGAGGGGCAGTTTGACAGTGGCAGCAGCAGCAGCAGCGGTCAAGAATTGCCGCCGTTTGACCTGGCATGGGAGGCATGGCTGCAGCAGCTGCTGTATGAACTGCTGTTGATGCTATCCGTGGTGAGTACATCCCAGAAAATGAAGCAGAGTTGTGCATTGGTTGTGCTGCATGCTGCACTTATGTTTATGATTAACGGGGCACTTGATCACATGCCGCTGCAGCAGGAGAAGATCTGCTGGCATGCTTGAGTTTGCAGTGCTTAAGCAGCCCGTACAGCAAAGGTTGCATCCCAGGCATGTTGGCCTGTTTTCCTGCAAGGCTCTAGTTCGTCTTTGCACTGCAGTTGCAGTACGATGCTTACCGCCCTGCTGTGCTGCTGCCATGCATCTTTCAAGGAGTCCTGCGTGCATGTCTGGAGTGGAGCAGTAAAGGAAAGATAATTGCTGTTAGTAGTGAACGGGCCTCCGAAAATTGCTGTCACTGCGCTGATTCTGCAGCCTCTGTGCCTGCTGCAACTCTGCAGGTTGAGGAGCCGTGTGAGGAGGTGTGGCAAGCAGCAGTAGGCTGCCTCCTGCAGCTGACCACACACGCAGGGCACTGGGTAGCTGCCAGCCTGGCCGGCCTGCCGCCCGCTGCCGCAGCCGCGCTGCTGGACGCCTGCGCCCGCTTCAGCTGGTCGCACGAGCTGCATGCACACCTGGTGCAGATGGCGGTGAACCTGCTGTATGTGACGGAGGGGCCTGCAGGGGCGGCCGCCGGCAGCAGCGATGCCAACACAGCAGCAGCAGCAGCAGCAGCAGCAGCAGCTGGGGGTGCTGGCAGGGCCCGGCAGCAGGACGGTGTGGCGCTGTCGCCAGTGCGGGGCCGGGCAGCCGGGTCTTCCCCTGTGCGTTCCCCTGCCAGGCGGCAGCAGCACCGGGAACTGCCCGGAAGCGGCTTGCAGGAAGACGAGGATCAGCATGATCCAGGCAGCGGCAGCAGCAGCATGCAAGCCAGGCGCAGGGGCAGTGCTGGAGCGGTTGAGGCCGGCAGCGGCGCGGACTCGCCAAGCAGCAGCAGGAGCGGCGGCGGCAGCAAGGCAGCGGATGCAGCGGATGTGGAGCTGTACCTGCCCTGTCAGCTGCACGCAGGGCCGGTCGATGAGCAGCAGCTGGCTGCTTTCGGCGGGCCCAGCAAGCTCCTGCAGCACTTCTGCCGTGCTGCCTCTGTGGAGGCGCAGCGCACGCTGCTGGTGCCGCTGCTGCAGGTGCTGATGCCCGCTGATGCCGCCGATGCAAGCCACCTGGCGGTCCTGCAGGCGCTGTGCTGCAGCCCAAGTTGCCTGGCAGCGCTACAGGTAGGTTGGGTTGTGTGCTGTGCTGTGCTGTGCTGTGCTGCTGTTGCTGGCCAGCTGGTGGTGCTGCAGGGGCTGCAGTGCATCTTTCGGGGTCCTGGCAGCGCTACAAGTGGGCGCATGCTGTGGCTGTGGCCGCACCGATGCTGCTCCTACCAGCTCTGCAGGCAGGTAGTGGCAATACATGAGCACGTGGATTCATGCACTTAGCCTGCTCACAACAAGGTGCCGGCGTGCGCTGCTGCTGTTGCGATTTTGCAAGATGTGTGTGCTGAGCTCAAGCTGCTGCCTTTGTCGTTGGGCGGCATGCTACACAAGCCAGCTGCAAGCTCCACAGCCCGGCCGAAGCATCCCAGATTAGCGCACCGGCTCAACGTCTTCCTTATCACACCATTATGAGCTGAAGTTGACTTACAACTGCTGCTATCACCGTCACGGGTGTCACCCTGCTCCTTCACCAACGGCGTGTGCAGGTCACCTTGTCAGCTGCGCAGCCGGGCTGGGCCGACCCTATCCTAGCAGCAGTAACGCAGCTGCCTGACAACCATGAGCTCGACCTGCAGCTGCTTGCTGCTGTGCTGCTACGGCTGGAAGAACTGGCAGTGGGGCAGCAGGTGCATGCAGCACGAGAGGTGCTGCTGCTGCAGCAGCATGGCTTGGTCGCAGCAGCGGCAGCAGCCGAAAGCATCAGCAGGCATGCCAGCAGCAATGGCAACACTTTGAAGCGCGAAACAGAGGATGCTGCAGCAGCAGCAGCAGCAGCACGGCGGGCTTCAATGCCTCCCGAGGTTCAAGCTGCCATGCATGTAACACTACAACAGCTTGCAGGCACACTGTCAGCGCAGCAGCAGCAGCGGCCGGGGCTACAGGGTTCAGCAGGAACTGTGGTATATGTCATGCCGGCTGAGGTTCAGGGTTCATGGAAGGCGCTCAAAGCGCTGTGCTGGTGTGACGATGAGCTGGCGAGGGGAGTGGCCAGGCAGTGGCTGCAGCAGCTGTTGGCGCTGACGCTGCAGCAGTCGCTCAAGGTGAGACACCAGGCGGAGGTTAGGAGCTGTTATCTGCAAGACTTCATTTCTGTGTGTGCATAGGTGTCAAGGCTTGAGCATGCTTGCCTGCTTGCACTGTATGTCTCGGGTCAAGGACTGCAATGGGAGCCCGCTGAGCGCAGCAGACCTCTCGCAGCAGCTCAGCTACACACCCATGTTGTTCAAGACTGCGCGCAGCTCACACTCGTGCATACAGTCCAAACACACTGCATGTACCTTGCGTGTCCGTTCTGTAGACTTTTTGCCTGGCCCGTTGTGTGTGGCGCGTGCAGGGCACCATCCTGCTGCCGCTGCCAGGTGTGACGCAGCGCACCGTTGCAGCACCCAGCAGCAGCGACAGCACCGACGGCGGAACAGCAGCAGAAGCAGCAGCAGCAGCAGCAGCGACAACAGCGGCCATCGTTGCAGCGTGTGACGCCTGGGTGGAGGTGCTCATGCAACTGGTCAGTCACTGCCCCAAGGGGCCTGACATGCTCGTCGATGCTCTGCAGTTGCACACAACCTGCTGCAAACTTCAGGTAGCAGGCAGCAGGTGCGGGGAGGGTACCCTGCAGCCCCCAACACCGACAGCAGCGGCAGCAGCTGAGGAGCAGCCGCAGGAACCTGGCCGGCAGGAGCAGCAGCAGCAGCGCGCCGCTGTTGCACGCGTGTGCGTGCAGGCGTGGGCGTTTGTGTGTCAGTGGGTGATGCAGGCAAGGGCGAGCAGCAGCCAGGCGGCTCTCACACGGTTGGCTGCTATGGCTCAGGGTCTGGTGTGCGTGCCTGAAGTGCCTGAGTGGGTGGATGCGCTGGGCCCCTTGCCAGCTTGTGGCGACAGCCAGAGTATGGCAGCAGCAGCAGCAATTACTGGTGGTGCAGCTGCCGGTGAGCCTCATAGCAGCAGGGTGGCGGCAACGAGGGCAGAGCATGCTGGGCTGGGTGGCAGCAACCGCAGCAATGCAGCAGCAGGTGACCTGGCAGCAGCAGCAGCAGCAGCAGCAGCAGCTGGCAAGGGCGGGCTAGCAGCAGATGACGAGGCAGCAGCAGCAGCAGCATACAAGGGTGTACCTCCGCCTGAACCCAGCTCAGAGCCTTCTGCGCTTGCTGCTTTGTGGAGCGCGGAAGAAGGCAGGGGTGCAGCAGCTGCTGCTGCTGCTCATGCAGCCGGCTGGGGTGGTGCAGCACAGGTGGCAGCAGCCGCGGCGGCTGCGTGTGCTGCTGCTGATGCTGTGTGCTGGCCGCAGGCATTCCTGCTGGGGCGTGCACTGCTGCCTCAGGTGAGCCGAATCAACACGTTGTATGCGTAGCCGGCGCACATGCATTGGGTTGCTGGTGTCCGCGCACCATTGAGAATGCGTCAAAAAATTGTTCGACGTGTGTGTGCAGCAAAGTGGAGATGTGATGCTGCCACGAGTGATGCTGCTGCCGCAGTGCTGCTGCCGATGTCAGCCGTCGTCAGGGCTGGTAGCGTCAGCTCATGCCTGGCTGGCGCACCTCCCCTGTACAACCTCTGACGCGTGCACGCTGCATCACCGCCTGGCAACCGTGCTCAACTGTGCTTTGCAGCAAATGGCCCAGGTGCTGTCAGGTGCATCGCTGGCGCTGCTGCTGGTGCGGCTGCTGCAGTGCAAGCAGCCCAGCAGGGCCGCGGATCGAGGCTTCCACGGCCGGCCGAGCTTCTGCCCCCTGCGACCACCAACAGCAGCAGCCGGTCGCACGAGCAGCGGCAGGGCAGGCACAGGTCCATCCGGCTGGAGCCACACCAGCAGAGTGCAGCAGCAGCAGCTCCAACAGCAGCCTGGCAGCTACAGCGGCGCCAGCAGGCAAGCATGGAATGCAGCCGGCTCGCAGCCGCATGGCCAGCCTGCAGCAGCAGGCAATGCTGGCGGCTTCAGTCAATGCAGCAGCAGCAATGCAGCAGCAGCAGTGCTGCCGTGTCCTGTGCTGTACCCTTGGAGCGACGGGCGCCAGGACTTGCAGCTGTCGCTGATGCTGACGCTGATGAGCAGCTGCAGCAGCGAAGCTGGATGCTTCGCTGAGTACGGGCTTGAGGCAGTCACACAGCAGGTGCGGCAGCCTGAGTCTACAGCAGCGAGTCGTCTGGATGCGTGTGGGCAGCGGTGCTGATGTGTGCATAGCAGTGCAAATGCATGCATGGCAGTGCTGGTGTTGGTATCTGGTCAACAGCAGTACACACTGACCATCGTCTGTTGGCTGTTGGCTGTGCTACTCTACAACGCTGCATTTCATGCAGATGCTGTCTGAAGCCTGTTTTCAAGTTTGTCTGGCCTTCACTGCTCACCACCTCGCTGCCGGTTCTTGTGCGCCAAGCTATTTCTGCTTCTGGCATGCATGAACGCTCGGCAGGCGCAGCAGGGCCACCCTTTCCTTGCTTCTGCCCCTGATCTTGAGGACTCTCGCACCTCAGTACAGTGTGGCCTGCGCTGTCGTGCCGCAGGTGCTGTCGCGCTGCCCGGACCCGCGCGCCTGCCTGCTGGTCAGCCAGTTCATGCTGGAGCACCTGATGCGCCACCAGCCACAGCACTACTGGGTGGCGGTGCGCCAGCTTGTGGTGGCAGCACAGCAGGCAGACGACGAACGGCTGCTGGGAAATCCGTTCCTGCAGCTCGTGACACTGCTGTCACAGCAGCAGCAGCAGCAGCAGCAGCAGCAGCAGCAAGGTGCAAGCGGGGCGGCCAGCGCGGCAGCAGGTGCAGCAGGAGGGGCAGGTGGCGGCGGCGGCAGCAGCCGCAGCCCCCTTGGGCTAGGCATGGGCTGGTCGAGCGGGTCGCGCATGTAGACGTATTCTGTAACACGGGGACTACTGGAAAGGCTCCACAGCTGCTAGCAGTGTTGCGCCCCTCTATACAGTACATGAGCGCGACAGTCCCATGAGCGCCGCTGGCACCAGGGGATTGTAGCATTATAGGAGAGGTGCTGCTTTGTGATGAGCAGCAGCAGTTTAACCCAGCCGGAACAGCGAAGCAGAGTCACCCGGCCTCCCTCATGCTTTGTGTTGTGTTCTCAGGGTTGAGGCTACAGCTGCAGTGACAACAGCCAGGCGTGCATGTGCAGAATGAGACCATTCAACACATGACAATGCCATTGCCAAGTTGCAAGCGTTTGGTCACTCCATGTTGACCTGTACAGGGGCTTAATGCGCTGTACAACTTGTGCTTTCCTGCGACCCTTTCAGCAGATCTGCTGTCTCTGGAGACGCTGCCAAAATATTCAAACGTCGTGCGGTGAGGGCATGGCCAGTGCCCTTACACCAAACCTCACTGGGTGACCCGCTGCCTGTTTGAAGTAATATTTTAAAGAGTGATGACACACCGTTACAGGTGTTTTCAGAAGCTCAAATCGTACACAGGAAAGAGTTTCACCTTCAGACTTGCACCGTGTGTTGAATAGCACCCTAGGTTTATGACTTGGAAAGCAGGTTGCAGCATGCCTCATGAAACACCACAAGGCAATGATCAATGTTACCATACATCACAAATTGGTTTTTTTTATGATATTTCTAATGATTACATAACATTAGCCAACGTGCCCCAGACCAAACACCAACAGGCTGCAAGCAAACCTTGCAGTGTCGTGACTTAAGTAGCGCATACAGCTGCAGGGAACCACCATTACCTCAAGTTGAAGCAAACTGCTGCTGGAGTCCGAACTGGTGTTCTAGCTTACACGCATCGAGCCCTATTGTGTCCCAGATCTTGTAACCCAGGATACCTGCTGCTCACCTTGGCATTCTTGCTACCACACTTCGGATGTTACACGATGGGAACATCGCCTGTTTTCGAGCCAATGACAGGCTCATTGGGCAACCACCTAATCCATCTGCAACCAAACATAACATAACTATCCAGCTGCAGACCAACATGTGCAGGACATAACACTCAACGCTAAGCTGGTTTCCAGCAATAAAACCCAATCAATTTGCAAATGCATAAATATGTCATGTGTTGATGATGCACATGAGGAGCATGCCTCCCACTACTGTGAGTCCACCTCGAGTCAGCACAGAGGAGCTCAAACTGCTATTGATAACATCCTGTTCTGTGCTGTGGCAGCACGCGGTTGCGCCAATGCACATGCGACACATAACAGAACCCCAGTCACTGCGACCATGCATCCTCATTGACTTGTGGCCACTTCGACCATGAATGCATAGTGGCTTCCTCTATTGGCTCATTGCCAACGACCGCAGACCCTGGCAGCCTAGACAGCGCGCTGTCACCTTCTGCTGTCACTTGTGCCCTGGCTGTGCCACTGCATTCAGCATGCATGGCCAGGACGAGCAAAGCGCTACCGCCCCTAAGCAGTTGTGCGCCACTAAGCAAAAGCAGCCTAGGGCTGCGGCTGCGGCTTCTTGTTAACGAGGGCATGCATCACTGCCCTGGTCTTATCATCCAGGCCGTCCACCTGGTCCTCAAAGCACATCTCCGGCCGTGTCAGCCGCCTGCTGCTGTGCATTGGCCTGCAGGGCAGACAGCGGTAAGCAGGGCAGTCGTGCTTTGGTGAGATACAATGCTCAGCGCCTCCTTGCTTACGCCTGCCTGCTGGTGCCCTGTGATCTGCACAGCTCACAGCTGCATCCACGCCACGGCTTGGCCAAGATTCCAATGCAGACTGATTCAACACATACTTGCACTTGAAACACATTACGGCTGAAAATGCCCTACACAAAAAGAACCTCATCTTGCTGCTCACCTGAAATCAGTGTGTCCTTTCCTGCTGGCCCATGGGCTGCAGAGCTGCATCGCTGACCTGCACGCACGCTGCCAACTGCTAACTAGCTGCCTGCTGCTCCTTCCAGCCCCTCTCCAGCGCTGCCTTCTGGTTGAGCTCCTAAAAGCCCAGCCTGCTGCTGCTGCTGCTGCGGCGGCTGCTGCCCGTGCCTGCAGTGCTGCGTGACGCTCCTGCAAGCACCAACATGATGTGTGCATGCAACAGTGCTGTCGGGCTACATGCCGTCACAAGCATCGTGTGGTTTGTGGCTGCATTGATCAACGCAAAGGTTTTGGTTGTTTGTGTTGCAGTGAGGTGGCAAGAACGTGACATAATCCGTTGTCTGGTTATGGAAGGCTGGCCAGCTATCCTTGATCTGCTGTAACACTACTGACCCTGCTGCTGCTGCGGCGGCGGCGGCGGCGGCTGCTGCCCGTGCCTGCAGTGCTGCCTGACGCTCCTGCAAGCACCAACATGATATGTGCATGCAACAGTGCTGTCAGCCTAGATGCCGTCACCAGCAGTTTGTGGTTTCGTGCCTGCTTGATCAATGAAACGGTTTTGGTTGTTGATGTTGCAGTGAGGTGGCAAAGTAAGCGACACAATCTGTAGTTGAGTTATCATAACCAAACTGGATGCACCATATGTTGTGGTTTCATGTCCCAAGAGGAAAGACTTCAAGTCCACCCCTAGCCATGGGCTCCCACGCCAGCCGTAGGCTGGCCATGTAGCCTTGATCTGCTGTGACACCACTGTGCTGGAAGCTGCACACCAACTGTGCAGTGCGCCACACAGACACCATAACAGGCGCCGCACCCACAGGATGGCCGCACTCACCTGCTGCTGGGCGGGGAGTGCGCCGAGGATGCGCTCCAGCTCAGCGCGCACTGCAATGGCTGCAGTGGAGATGCTGCTGCACACCAGCGCATCCACGGCTGGCAGCAGCTGCGCAGCCACTGCCACTGCCACTGCCACTGCTGCTGCAGCCACCTCTGGCTCTGCTGCTGCCTCAGTGGCCTGCTCCGCTGCTGCAGGCACTGCTGGCTCTGTTGTTGCTGGCTCTGTCGCTGACTTTGCTGCCACCTCTGCTACTGCTCCCTCACCAGGCCAATGTGCAGTGATGCTAAAGGAGCTGCCGCTGCTGCATTCCGTGGTGTCCGGGCCCTGATGAAGCGGCTCAAATCCCTGGAAAGCCGCAAGGCTTTCACCCCGGCACACCACGCCAAGGCCAAGGCAGCGCCTGAGCCGGCACTGCAAGAATTGCGGTGATGACAAAACAACAGCAGTACACAGGCTAGTCATGTCGTGCGCTATTGCATTTTTCTGTGAGCATTTATGTGCACGTATCCGCAGCTGATTGCTTTGGGTGCAGAGCAGGGCCCTAATGAAGAGCCTGTCCAAAAGCGGCTTCTGGACCCTCAGGACAGCCTGTAAATGCCGCTTCCCTGTAGCGCACCGTTTGCTGAGCGCTGTGGTTAGGTACATAGCACGCAGAAACACAGCAACACTTTGTCACTTTGTCAGAGCGTTGAAATTCTAACCAATCCTCAGCTGGCAACGGCCAGACAGTGCTACTGACAGCTAGCTGCTGCCCAGCCAGTCACTAGTGCCAAAACACCGTTGCAGGTTGCTACATCTTGGCTGCGCTGAGCTGATCATCTTGGCATAAGTAGGTACGGTTAGTTGGGTGGTCCATCCATGACTAGCGTTGGTGCACACGCACCACCTCTCTGCATACTATAGCTGAGCTTGCCAGTGCTACTGGTGCTGCTGCCAGCAGCAATGCTGCTGCTGTTTGTGCGGCAGCAGGCCGCCAACACTGCTCATCTCTTACGCATGGGCATGGCAATTGAACTGCCAGTGGCAGTGGCATTTACAAAGTGGGATCGTGCATGCACTGAGTGCGGCTTTTGATGGTACCCAGCAACTGCCGTCCAGCTTCAATGTGCTCTTCAGCAAACACAACCCAGTAATGTACAACTATGCTGTAACTTCAGTCGTGCTGAAGAGCGTGTGAGCACAGGCATGCATACAAGCCATAAAAAGGAATGAAACAATGTACAACAACACCAACCAGGTGAATGGTCGAAGGATTGTATGGCAAGCGTACAAGGGTACACACGCAATAGTGGGTGGTGCATGCCACCTGAAATGTTGATAACCCAAAGCGCACTTCTTTTCTCAGGAGTGGCTCTTTCACTGCTGAGGTTTGTGGTTAACTTAAGCACGCATCGAGGCTCTTGCAAGAGCTGAAACACCAAGGTGTAATGTACAAGTCCAACCCATTGTGGCAAGGCCACTCAACCACACAGAGCAGCCCCAATGCTGCAGCAGCAAACATCCACCAACTCATCACAGCCCAGGGCCCAGCCAGCATAACACAACATTTACACATCTGCAGCATTTGCAACAAGTGAGCAGAACACCGCCCCTGACATGTTTCAGTGAACCCTAACCATCAAATGCTTCGATTGGCAATCGCTGAGGGAATCCAGCGCGCAGCTGTAGATGGTCACTGGAACCCAAGACCCAGTTATCTGAATGCTGCACAAACCAGTCACCCAGCTTGGCAGCTGACACCTTGGATCCTCCTGTTTATCCAGGGCCGTTGTCATGTGGCCAGCCATCTTCAATTGTGTCGGCACAATTTTCCATTCAGGCATGCCTGCCAGTCGACTGGCAGGCATGCCTGAATGAAAAGTTATGTCGGCTCAATTGAAGATGGCTGGCCACATGACAACGGCCCTGGATAAACAGGAGGATCCAAGAGCAGTGCTGGGACAGGCGTAAACAATGTCCTGGTGGCAAAGCCTAAGGCTACCAGAGCATCCTGAATGCATGCAAAATAAAAAGTAGGCCACGCAGCCATGCCAGTCGACTGACGGCAGAGGCAATAGCCTGAAACCCATGCTGATGGTGTGTGTAATTGTTATAAAGGCGTGTGACAACGCCCTGGTCCCAACAGTCAATGCAAGCCCGAGTAGCAGCCTCAGAGAGGTGGGGAGGCTTGGGCAGGCAGTGCAACGGCACTGCGACGAAGTATCATTAGTCTGCCTTGACATGTGAGCTGTCTGAGCAACCACACAAGAGTAACGCCACAGAGCCATGCACGATTAGGGCGTACGCATGAAAAAAGCACATGATATGCATATATAGCCTATAAGCATTTGAAAAGCACATGATATGCATGTGATGCAGGTGTCCCATGGACATGCAGATGGTGTTAAAAACACACACACACACAATAAACCCTGGTTGACCTGCTGGGAGCTTGCAGGCACACCAGCCAAAACATGCTTGCTGCTGTGCTGCCGCATTGTGGCTCCGCCACTGCTGCAGGTAAGGTTGTGCTGCTGGTGGCGGGGCTGCCTGCTCAAATCAACAGGCCACTTGATGTGGACAGCAGCCCCTTGCTCTCTCTGGCGGGCATGAGGTGAACAAGCAGAGGCCCCAGCAGCCACCAATGCTGGCATATACAGCGGCTGTCAGCAACCTTCTGGGGCGGCGCCGCGCGCTGACGCTGGCCGGTTGAAATCCTCCCGGCCCTGGTACTTGCGGCTGTAAGCAATCAGCCCTTCCCAGGTGTGCAGGCACTTGTTCCTAGCTTGCTTGATACAAATGGACACACCAAGCTGCGCAAAGTTATCTATACGATCCTCCAAGTAACTGCGCAGCTGCTGCTTCAGAGCACGTGTGCTAGTGCTGCGCTTCTTGTACACACCCTGAACGTGCAAATGTTTAAATGCGCCTCCGCGTTCTACAGAATCAGACCCGGCCCTTGTCTGCTGCTGACTGTACGCTGCTGTTGTGTTGTACAGCTGCAGAGGAATGTCCTTGCCAGGAATGACAATCGTGAGGCTAACAGTCCAGACCTTGCCCTCAGCTGTTTGACAGCATTGTTTGAGCTGACTGACGCTGCTGCTTCGTGTCTTGGGGCCCTGCGGCGCTTGTTCTGCTCTGCGCACAAGAACTGCTGCGCAGCAGTGCCTTTCCTGCAGCAGAAGTGCAGAACATGCAACTTAGTTGTACATCTTTTCGATTCAACTTAAATTTTTTGCTGCTACTTTGTCTGCGGGCTTTCGTTTGCTGTGAAGAACAACAGCAGCTGATACTCACTTTGGTTGCGTCCTGGCACCGGTGCCGGTCTTCTTGGCAGTGCCCTTCCTGCGCGCTGCCTTGGGCGGTGCTGGCCTGCCTCTTGTCTGCGTAACGAACGTCGCACTGTGTTAGTCGAAGCATCTAATGGTGTTGGTGCTGGATCACAGTGCAGCTGCGGTCTCGCGATCAACTCACCCGGCGTGGAGTGCGCCCAACGCTGGCTAGCCCTTTGCTCTTTCCGTAGCTCAGCTTCGTCCACCAAAGAGTCGCTGAAACCGCCTGAGCTTTCTTCTGCCTGCATTACACGAGCCTCTCATCAGCATCATACGCGGGGCTGCGTGCTCTGTCCGACACGTCTCGCCTAGTCCCGCACCTCGCCTTGTCGGTCTTCGCCAGATGTCTTCTCTGTTTCTAAAGACTGTTGCGTTTGCTTGCGTTTGCGCGCCATCGCGGTCGGAAATATGCCCCTGTCCGCAGCGTGTGCTGACATGTGCAGGGAGCGAGAGCTTGTCGTTGCTGACGTGGACAACGGATGACGGTCCAGCTGCCTCTTGTCGCTGCCTGAAAACGGCGATTTTGGGCACGCATAGATTTCACAAGGCCGCAACGACGATTGCAGCTCAGCAGCGCAAGGTCAAATCCAGCACCCCATTTCCCGAGTGCAGCTCCTACAGAGCGCTTGGCGATTATAGCATGAGCACTTTATAATTGTGAGAGTGTTTTCATACAATATAGCACCTCACACCTCGCTTCCCCCACGCTCACAATGGGTGCAAAACTTATTCTACCAGTTTTTACCAATCATTTTTCCTTCTTTGTGAACTGTCGTGATGGTGCATGCACAGCAAGGGAGTGCCCGTAGCGCACCACCCACCCACATGCAGGCTCTACTGAACACCCCCACCGCACATACCGCTGGACGCACAGCAAATTCATGGTCAGCACCAGCTACAACGAGGGGCTTCAAGGACACCAGCCCTCCCACGTCTGAGCAGCACGCATATCATGTGAGCACAACTTGATGCGTGTGCACAGTAGCAAACATGCTGCCATCCGCAGTGTGCTGCGCAGGCAATGCTGCGGTGTCAACCACTTGCTGTAGGCGCAGCGTTGCTGGAGAGACTGACATCAGCTGCCTGCTGCCTTTGCAGCAGAGCCAGCAGCAATGGCACCGCTGCGCCAGCCCTCAAGCAAGCAAGCTGCAACAGCCCACCCTGTGGCTGCACATGCTCACAACATAGACTGATCAGCTGCCAGAAAAGGCCAACCGCTGCTTGCATATCATTCAACGCCTATGTTTGTACTGCTTTTTGCTCTGCCTTCCTTCCTGCCCGCCTGCCCGCCTGCCTGCCTGCCTGCGTGTTCTGTACAGCTGGCTCACCTGTCATCTACTGCTTCCAGTGTGTTGTGCTTGTCGTTTAGCGGTGCTGGAGTGAAGCCAGCTGCACATATGCGCCCCTTTCACAGCGGTGCATGAGTCAGAGGCGCTGCTTGTAAAAGAACGGATTCAACGGCTCCTGGGCTCCAGGTAAATGCAAAACGTCATACCTTAAAAGCAATGCCTGTCCGTGGGTGCTGCACCAGGTGGCACTGCTGTTGCTGCCACAGCACCCATAGCGAATGTCGCTGGCACTAGTACTGGGCTGATACCATGCAAGCGCGTGTGATCTGGATAGTTCCCGTGGCTGGGCTAAAGTCCCGTGGCTGTCCCGTGGCTGGGCTAAAAAAGCAACTGGAATTGACGGATTTGTGCGGGTGGTTTCGATTGCCCAACAATGAAGAAGAACTGGGTACAATTACAAGAAACCCTCATGAGCGGAACAACGGCTCGCTGGGCTAGTGCCTGAGGCAGGTTCAGTCCTGTACTACTGTATTGTATTGTATTGTATTGATAGTTTAACATTCAAGCTTTCACACCACTGGCCGAGAGGTGTTGTGGTTCTTCTGTGTGTAACCGTTGTTTGCACAAGCTTTGCAAACCAGGGTCCGCTGCCTTGTCGTTGCCGCAGCCGTCATACAAGACTTCATATATTCAAACATGAATGGCTTGAATGGGTAAGATGATGATGATGATGATTCAAACATGAACAAGCAGCCAACGCTATTACCGCTTTTGATCTGACGTTTTTGTGCTAAACATGTACCAGCCCCAACTTGGGTGGGCTATCATCACAAAACCATGCTGTTTGAACTCTCTACGAACGCTAGCACAGCTAGGCCTGTGTCAATGACACGGTGTCATACAGCTTCTTGAAAGACCTAGGAAACGTGATAGTGGCGAGTTCCAAGTGTGTTCACGACTTGTCGTGCCGGTTTTACACCGGTGTGGCACCATGGTCTGCAAGCAGGTGGATGCTTAGCATCCACGTGGTGCAGAAAATCATAGAGCACTGGCAAGACTAAACAGCACCAGATTCGTTTCAAGTCAACCTATAACGTGCATCTGTCAAGGCAATCAGGTGCGGCAGCGAGGGGCTTGCACAGATTACAAATAGTGCATCTGCTGGCACTGCAAGGGATTACGGTGATGACAAAACAACAGCAGTAATCAGGCTAGTCATGTCGTGCGCTGTTGCATTTTTCTGTGAGCATTCATGTGCACGTATCCGCAGCTGGTTGCTTTGGGTGCAGAGCAGGGCCCTAATGAAGAGCATGTCCAGAACCGGCTTCTGGACCCTCTGGACAGCCTGTGGATGCCGCTTCCCTGTAGCTCACCATCATCATCATATTACTCATTCAAGCCATAGCATCAGCGCCATCGGCCCCGCGCCCCACCGGGGCGGAAAGAGGAGGGAGCACTGCTCCAGATTGTTTGCATGCATTGCGCACATCCCAAGACTTGACAAGAAAAGCAGCAATACACGGTGACACCATTCGACATCTTCCAGAAATGCCCCAAATATCATCAGATACAAAACGCAACACCTTGATTGACGAATCAGCCATGGACAAAACGCTGCGCAACTTTGCAGCGCAACCAGGCATAGACCTGATCTCTGCAAACATACTATCCCTCTGAGCAGAAGTAGCAGGGCAATCAAACATCAAGTGTGACAAAGACTCAACTTCTGCACCACAACAAGGACATCCTGAAGTGGAGTTAGCTCTGCGACCCCCAAACTGACTAGGACGCTCATGTACACACAGACAACCCATACGAACACGCAAAAGCAATTCAATACCACGTGGTATTGCCACTGAACGCAAGTACGGCCTAGGCCTCCTGAAACCCATAGCATCAACATGAGTGGGATGCACATGAGCCACATACCGACTCAGAGTGGAGTGTTCCAACGTTTCACATGCAATCCTTTCAGCGTGTAGTGTCCTGACCTGCTTGTTGACATGGCTCTTGCACGCACTGGCTCTGCCTTCCGCGGTCACAACATTCATTCCCTGTAGCTCAGCGTTTGCTGAGCGCTGTGGTTAGGTACATAGCACGCAGAAACACAGCAACACTTTGTCACTTTGTCAGAGCGTTGAAATTCTACCCAATCCTCAGCTGGCAACGGCCAGACAGTGCTACTGACAGCTAGCTGCTGCCCAGCCAGTCACTAGTGCCAAAATATACATTACATTACATTACATTACATGCTCCACCCAACAAGGAGTGGGAACCCCATTCAGGAGCCAACGAGAGGCTCATTGGGGGGGGGGATTTTTTATTCTATGAGGTTTAAACCTCATAGAATATATATCATCGTCATCAGAACAAACAGAAGAATCAGCAGAGAAGAATTCGTTCAGCAGAGAAGAAAACACTGTTGCAGGTTGCTACATCTTGGCTGCCCTGAGCTGATCATCTTGGCATAAGTAGGTATGGTTAGTTGGGTGGTCCATCCATGAATAGCGTTGGTGCGCACCACCTCTCTGCATACTATAGCTGAGCTTGCCAGTGCTACTGGTGCTGCTGCCAGCAGCAATGCTGCTGCTGTTTGTGCGGCAGCAGGCCGCCAACACTGCTAATCTCTTACGCATGGGCATGGCAACTGAACTGCGAGTGTCAGTGGCATTTACCAAGTGGAATCGTGCATGCACTGAGTGCGGCTACTGATGGTACCCAGCAACTGCCGTCCAGCTTCAATGTGCTCTTCAGCAAACACAACCCAGTATTGTACAACTGTGCTGTAACTTCAGTCGTGCTGAAGCGCGTATGAGCACAGGCATGCATACAAGCCATAGAAAGGGATGAAACAATGTACAACAACACCAACCAGGTGAATGCTTGAAGGATTATATGGCAAGCGTACAAGGGTACACACGAAAGTGTTTGCAATAGTGGGTGGTGCATGCCACCTGAAATGATGATGACCTAAAGCGCACTTCCATTTCCCAGGAGTGGCTCTTTTACTGCTGAGGTTTGTGGTGAACTTAAGCACGCATTGAGGCACTACAAGAGCTGAAACACCAAGGTGTAATGTACAAGTCCAACCCATTGTGGCAAGGCCACTCAATCACACAGAGCAGCCCTAATGCTGCAGCAGCAAACATCCACCAACTCATCACAGCCCAGGGCCCAGCCAGCATAACACAACATTTACACATCTGCAGCACTTGCAAGAAGTGAGCAGAACACCGCCCCTGACATGTTTCAGTGAACCCTAACCATCAAATGCTTCGATGTGCAATTGCTGAGGGAATCCAGCGCGCAGCTGTAGATGGCCACTGGAACCCAAGACCCAGTTATCTGATGCTGCACAAACCAGTCACCCAGCTTGGCAGCTGACACCTTGCAGCATACGCAGCTGTGCACCAGTCGACTGGCAGGCATGCCTGGATGCAAAGTTATGTCGGCACGCTTGAAAGTGGCTGGCCACATGACAACGGCCCTGGATAAACAGGAGGATCCAAGAGCAGTGCTGGGACAGGCGTAAACAATGTCCTGGTGGCAAAGCCTAAGGCTACCAGAGCATCCTGAATGCATGCAAAATACAAAGTGGGTCACGCAGCCGTGCCAGTCGACTGACGGCAGAGGCAATGGCCTGAAACCCATGCTGATGGTGTGTGTAATTTTTATAAAGGCGTGTGACAACGCCCTGGTCCCAACAGTCCATGCAAGCCCGACTAGCAGCCTCGGAGAGGTGGGGAGGCTTGGGCAGGCAGTGCAACGGCACTGCGACGAAGTATTATTAGTCTGCCTTGACATGTGAGCTGTCTGAGCAACCACACAAGAGTAAGGTCTCATCATCATCATCATCATCATATTACCCATTCAAGCCATAGCATCAGCGCCATCGGCCCCGCGCCCCACCGCGGCGGAAAGAGTAAGGTCTGAGCAACCACACAAGAGTAAGGCCGCAGAGCCATGCACCGATTGGGGTGTACGCATGTAAAAAGCA
>JACERP010001322.1:0-22782 GCA_014080715.1 Scenedesmus sp. NREL 46B-D3 | reverse complement strand
GCGTCCATGAGGTTGCCGAAGAACTTCCAGCCGGTGGGCGTCTCGAAGAAGGGCAGCTTCAGCTTCTCAGCCACGCGGTCCAGCGCAGCGCCGGTGGGCATCGAGCGAGCAACACCCTGCGCGCCGCGCAGCCGGCAGCACCAAAGGTCAGTCTGGGATGGCGTCCTGAAGGGTGCAAGGCTCAGCAGCCGTGGCACGTTGGGGTGCAAAGCTTTATCAAATGGCATGCGGCGCAGGGTGACCTCTCATGCTGCTGCAATCACCAACATCGAACGACAGGGACTGCTATGCAGCGCGCGTTGACACCACCAGAAGCCCTTCCTACCGCACACCCTTGCACAAGCTCAGAACCACCAACCTTGAGGCACTTTTGAGCACAAGTGCAGGAAGCAGACCAGATGCAAACAACGGTTGGGCCATCAACCTGCCACCAAGCCAACACCCATCACACCCACCCCCACCTTGAGACCGTCCTTGAAGTATGGGCACGCCTGGGCGTTTGCTGCGATCATGGCCACGCTGTCACTCGGGACACGAAGAACTTCTTGCCCAGGATCATGTTGCGGTCGCCATCGCCGTCAGACGCGGCACCAATCATGGCACCCTTGTCGCTCCACTGCAGCTCAACCTGCAGCCATGCATGCACATCGCCAAAGTATGTTGAGCTGACATCAGTGAGTGGTGAAAGCAAAGGTGTCACCATCACCATCCCTGCAGGAAACCGGGGTGTGTTGCTCCACTGCAGTTCACCCTGCAGAGGCAATGTCCAAGGTCCGTTGCGCACACAACGCCGCAGTGGTGACTTGCAGCAGCCCGCACAATTGTTTGTTGCAGGCAGCAGTGCTCTCAACCCCTTGCTCTGTCCGACTCACACTTGCAGCCCCAGGCCCTGACATGGTTGCTCCAAGTACACATAAGAACAATTGGTACCTTGGGCACAGCTGCTGCCACTGCAGGGAGCTTGCAAGAGACATCAACCAGCATGACAGCAGTACAACGACACAACTCACCAGGTCGTGTGCATATGTGAGGTTGGGATCGGGGTGGCCGCCTCCAAAGTCTGGCAGCGCCACACCGTTTTTTGATGGACTCGGGCTTTGCTCCCAGCTCCTCGACAAATATGGCCTTGGCGTACGGACCTAGCAGCAGCAGCAGCAGAGCCAGAGTCAAGACAAAAGGCTGAAACACATTGAGAGCTGCCAAGCAACAGGCAGACATTGCTGCAGTTGCCTAGTTGCTACAAGCACACGCCCAGCATTGCCTGTTGTTGCTGCGGGTGTTCAAGCAGCTGCCGCTGCTGGCTGGCCAACACTGCAACCAGCACAGCTTTGGCTGCAGCCTTCTGCACTGCAACCGCTGCCGCTGCCCACACCATGCCTGTAGGACTGTGTACGATGCGTAAAACACCGCGCTGGCGTCTCTCTGTGCAAACGGCTACACATTATTCTTCCCACCTGCTGCTGCTGCCGCTGCTGCCGTACTGTGCGCAACGCAGTCCCGCCACGCACCTGTGACTGCGTGCATGGCATCAAACACCATGCTGAAGTCCGAGCGTGTCACAAACGCCTTGAGCATGCCAAAGTCAAACACCTCCTTGAGGGTGGCCAGGTAGTCTGCGATGGGGTCCACCACCTCAACCTCAAAGCCGCCAAAGGTGGTCACGCCGACCTGCACGCACACATTTAAAATGGGAATCGGCGTGTGGGTTCAGGGTTGCTCTCAAGGCAGCAGCAGCAGCAGCAGCAGCAGCAGCAGCAGCAACAATGCAGGCAGAAGCTGGACGCAGATGTGCCATTGATGCAGCACGCATGTCGGCTATCATAACCTCCAACCCACAACACTTGGTCACGCCAACCTGCAAATGCATGCGTGGGAACGCCAGGAGCAGGTTGGTGCAGGGGAACATAGGCAGGCAAAGCGCATCATGGTGAGCTTCGATCTCCCTAGAGCGACAGTTGGCGATCCCCAAACCACGCTCTAAAGCAACCCAGGCTTGCTGCACCTGAGCCGCGCATCCTGACCCACCTTGGCGAGGTCTACGTCCGGGATGTCAGCCATCTTGAGCACGCTGATGCTGGTGGTCTCGCCGTAGATCTTGTCGGTGATCTTCTCGGGTGCCGGCTCGCCGGCGGTGTAGTTGAACTTGATGCCAAAGTCCTCCTCGGGGCCTCCGGGGTTGTGGCTGGCAGACATGATCAGGCCACCTGAGGATGCATGCAGTCGGCTTCATGTCATGTGCGCCAGTAGTACAGAAAGAGGATCTTAGATACATATGGACGCGGCTGTAGATGCATCTTGTTGGCAGGGCATGATCAGCGCAGACATGTGGGTGCATGCGTGCTGATTGTGCCACTCCATGGGATGCATGCGCCCAGCCGCTTGCTGCGCGGGCCACATGCGCATTGTGAAAGCGCTGCTAGCCACACGTACACGGCTCACTCCCGCGCTGCTGCTGTTGGTGCTACTGCCGACCTGGCTGCTCCTGCTGCTGCTGTTCAAGCCCCTGCTGCTGATGTTGCTTACCTGACTGCCAGCTGCTGCGGCTAGCTGCCCTTGGAGCACCTGCTGCTGCTGCTGCTCGAGCACCTGCTGCTGCTCACCGTATGCCTTCCTGCGCCTGATAAATGCGCTCATGGCTGGGGTGGCCATGATGGCGTCCTGGCCCACGTAGATCTTCTTGAAGCCGTTGCCTGCTGCCAGCTTGATGATGATCTGCGCGGCCTCCTTGCCAAAGTACCTGCACGGTGGGCGACGAAGCGACATACCTATGGGTTCATTGGCAAGGCACGGTGTAGCGCTGCACATGTGCTGCTGCAAGCGCAAGTGCATGCCTAGGGATGCAGGGTGTACTTGTACAGGGTGCTTGTGCTGTGCTCGTGCTGTGCTCGTGCTGGTTCATGCAGTGCAAAGGCGGGCAACAGAAGGTGCCAGTGGGAGCAGTCGCAAACAAAGGCGGCGCCCCATGCTGTGCGCTGGGCTGATGTGCACAGCGCGGCAATGAACTCACATGTCAGGCAAAGCTGGGTAAGTAAACACAGACATGTGGCTGGCCAGCTGGCATGGCTCGCTGTACCTGGCGACGCGGTAAGCTTGCACAAGCTGCATTCTTGTTGGACACAAACTGATCTGCAGTAATTACAGCTGTGTGCCGCGGCAGCTCCTGCGTCTGAGTCCTCAGCAACTGCGGATCTTTAAAAGCAATATAAAAGCAAACAAACCAACTGCTCTGCGTGCCGCTGCTCATACCTGCCATCACCGCCCAGGGCCAGAGTCTGGCCTGCCGCCTCATCACCCAGGGCATTGAACAGCGACTGCACCCAGTTTGCCAGGTAGTTGTCACTCATGAACACCTTGGTCTTCTTGCGCAGACCGCTGGTGCCCGTCTTCTGGCCATCGATGGGCTTTGTAGGCACCTCCTTCACGGGCACCTGTTTGCAGGACAGCAGTAGATGCGGCATCATCAGAGACAGGGCGCAACGTCACACCAGATAGCGACCTGGTCTTTGTGCGATTGACGATGACATGCAACATTTCCTTGTTGCATTGCCTGCAGCTGCATACGCTTAGCAGCTGGTGACATGCGTTGCTGGCTGGACCGGTGAAGGTTGCAGAAGCGGTTGCAGGCCCACCCCAGGGCGACCTCAGCCCAGCAAGGGCTGCTGCCCATACGTCATTGTTGATGAGCTGCCTAGTATGCTGAATGCGCATAGGTACCCTTGTCCAACGTGCAGCAGCAGGCATCTCGGGAAGCGCTTCCCACGACGTGCTGAGATCACTGCTGAAGCGCTGACTGCTACACCAACAGGCTCGGATTGATAAAATATAAACTACAGCCACTCAAGTGGGTGCCTAGGTGCCCAGCCTGAGCCTGATCACACGTACACCGTGCCCACGCAACCCCACGTAGGTGCTCACGCACCTGTGTTGCTGCTGTCGCCATTACTGTGGTGGATAGCACACGGCTTCTGCTGCCTGCTACCAGGGGAAGTCTGCCTACCGCGGAGGAGCGACCCCTGCAATGTAGCACCAGGAGGAGTTCTGTAGTTGAGCGTCACTGACAGCCGAATTTGACGCGCATTGCAACGCGAGACAGATCAAAGCAGGTGACGTGCTGGAATCAAGCTGAAGCATGCACTAGATTGCCGTCGTAGAACTGCATTATGCACTCACGCGCGTGCAGGAGCTGCTCCAGCGCGCTTGCCCAGCAGCTGCATCGTTGCTGCAGGAAGCTTCCGATTGAAATCAAGGGAGGTGCTGCAGGCAAGCGATTGGCTAAAGGTGCACTGGCAGTGATGATGCCCTGCCTCATGAGGGCTGCTGCTGTTGTCAGTGCCATGCTGCATGACAGCAGATAAATATCTTGAAGTTCCGGATTACCGGATTTGCAGTAAGCTTCTTTGAACCGTAAATTCTGCCGATCACCCTCGCTTTTACGCCAGCATCAATCTGCCGCTTGACTAGCCGCAGCCACTTGCATGCTGCTCACTGGTCTAATCAGCGCTGGGTTAAGAACAGTGCTGCTGCTGCTGCTGATTACTTCAGACTGCTGGTGCCCATGATATAGCCTGGGTCAATGCGAAGCTGCCGATCCTACATGCAATACATTGCACGCATGCACATCCATAATCAGCCACTGCAAGCAGCTCGTCAAGGCCAGACAGTTTCCTGACAGTTCCCGACTTCAACCAAAGCAGCAGCAGTCATACCTGGCAGTTCTGGACAGTGAAGCGATTTTAACAGTGGAAATAGAACCATAACAAAGCCAACAGTGTGCTACGTACTGGACACCCGGGCATATGCTGTCTGCTAAAGCCTCTGCAGCTGCCGCACACCAGCCACTGGTGCATCATCATCATCAACAACAGCCACTGGTGCCGTTTTCACATTTGGACCAGCAGGCCCTTGAAGCAGGCCGTGGTGTGACCGTTATTTAAATAACAGGCCTGTGTAGCATGCATAACTGCGTGCATGTGATTGCAACAGCATGTGATTGCGGAAGCAAAACCAGCGACCCCATGGGCTGCAGCTGCTCGCTGTGTGCCCAACAGTGCATCCAGCAGCACCTACTGCAGCGGGAGAAGCCAACGCTGCCTGCATGCGGGCGGATGGGGCACTTCTTACATCATAGCCTTGCACAAATATCACTACATTCAGCTGCATGCATGCAGCAGCATCCTGGCATGCCCAGTGCCCACACGCCTCAACCCACACGCAGGTGCAGCGCCATGACACATGCGCTCCTTGCTTGAACTGGTGTTTACTACATGTCTACCGTGCGTTCGGCGTCACGCGTCTTGACCAGGGGTGCATGCAGCAGAGCTTCCATGCGGGAGGGCTGTAGGCTGTCGGCCACTCCTTCGCATGCATGCGGTGCTGTGTCCGTTAGCATGTGCCTGCGCGCCACTGGACGTACAGCAACCCACTCTCAGATTTAAAGGCTACTCTGCTGCTGCTGCTGCTGCTGCTCCGGCTTGCCTGCTGCTGCGGCGGCGGCGGCCGCGGCCGCGGCGGCGCCGTCCGCCAGCTGCGGCTGGGCTGAGCGCCCGCCGTCCGCCAGCATGTGCTGCCGGTACATCTGCTGCCGCAGCGGCGCCTGCACCACCCCCAGGTTCTCCCACGTCACGGGCACGCGGCCCGCGCGCATGTGCTCAGCGTACGCAGGCAGCTCTCTCTGGGTCCACTTGTCTGCTGCCTCGCGCGCCAGCGCCTGCAGGGCCCGGCCTGGCGAGTCCAGATCCACGTGCAAGCCTCGAGCTGTAGGGCTGTACAGCCAGTGCCCATCGCTGGCCTTGGTGCTCTTCTTGTGGCCCGTGCGAGAGATCAGCGGAGGCTTTGCGCCGACCCACCTCTGCCGCTGGAGGTGCTTCAGGTAGGCTTTGAATTTGTTGCGGGTGGGGAAGCCGGCGTACTGCTGCTGCACGCGTGCGTAAAGCTCATGCGAGGTGAGCGGCCGCTCAGCATCAATCAGCACGTTCAAAACCTGCAGTGCTGGCTGCGTTGGCTGCGGCCGTGGCTGCGTTGCCTGCGTTGGCTGCGGTCGTGCTGAGCTGCTGGTTGTGCCGGCACCCTGCGCTTGTGCCGGTCAGAGGAATGATGCCAGCAGGAACGGTTCATCAGTGCTTGTGGTGCCAGTACTGGCACTTGAGTTGCGTGATGCATGTTGATGTCAGATGATTGACAGCGATATGAACTGCACTGCTGCCGCAGCAGGGAACGCTGTCAATGCAGTGCCCTTGCAGAATGCGAGCGGTGTGTCAATACTTCCAGGACTGCTGCTGCTGCTGCTGCTGCTGCTGCTGCTGCTGTGATGGCCAGTGATGATGTTGCGGCAGTTGCGCACACTGTTGTTGTGCTGAGTGGAAAGGATATTAGGATGGTGCTGGTTGTGCTGTTCAAGCTCTGAAAGACGCAATGCTAACTTTGCTACAGTGGCTCACGTGTTGTCCCGCCATGGGTGTGGGCAGCTGTGCATGCTGAAGCTGGTGCTGCTGCTGCTGCGACGAGCTCAACACTGCATCACTGCTGCCGCTGTTGCTGCTGTACAGCTGCTGCTGCTGCTGGTGATGGTGGTGCTGCTGTTGGGGCCACCAGCTGATGCCGATTAAAGGAGAACTTGAGGCAGCCGAAAGGCAGGGCAGCAGCAGCGCTCCAGTCTGGGTTCCTGCTCGCCGTAAGCACAGCTGAGCCACGTGGCTCAGCATCGCTGCTAATCCAATGTGATACAGCAAGGGTGCTATACGAGTGTTAAAAGCTGATGTCCAGCAGGGGCAGCCTTCCTGACGAAGCGTCAGTGACGACGACAGCAGTAGCTGATGGAATTATGCGATGTCCAGGAGTGAAATGTACTCGTTCGTGTCAACTCAGAAACGATCGGACCTGCCTCCCCAAGGCAGTTGTCACACTTCAGCAACCATACCATAGGTATTTCAAGCTTTACTGTGGTTGCGTGCATGCCACCTGCAACGCCTAGTATGTTTCTAGAATTAGATCCCCCTCGTATTTGATTATCTCAAATAATGTTTAGACGCTTCAGGTTTCTTGCAACATTCTTCTTCAACGTCAGCGTCTGCTGCACAGCGTACAACGACTAGTTGAGCACATCTACTGTGCTGTATCGCATTGATATTACGTCAGGTGCAATTGCCATGAAGCAGCTTGTGGACGTTGAAGCGTTCCAATCCTCCAGCAGCAGTAGCAGCACCTGGGTTTTGCCAAATGCAGCATGGGAGGTGAGCCTCGACACGCAGTGAACTTCCAGTCGGTTTGATGCCGAGTTCTCAGTAGTCGTAACGTAACAGTGCGCAGCCATCATGCAATGACAGCACTTGATGCACCAGCCAGTAGCCAGCCACTGCTGCCAGGGAATCATCTGTTGTGGCAGGTGCAGCTTTGCCTTGTTGCAGATGCTGCGAGTGCCAAGTGGATTATCAACTGATCCTTGTTCGTTGTTGCAGATTGTGGCACGTTATCTGTCACGAGATGACATACTGGCAGCGCGGTCAACATGCCGTCTTTGGCGTAAAGACTTGGGTGCATGCATATCCTATGCGACAGCGTACCCAAGCCAGCTGCTGCTCCCGCTGCTGTCAGGTTCCATCGTCAAAGCCAGTGCTGACACCAGTGCCGAGAGAACACCAGCAGATGTTGCCGCTGCAGGATTGGGTGTGCGCAGCAGCATAGTAGGGCTTGATGAGGCCGCTGAAACACTGGCAGCAGCAGAAATTGCAGCTGAAGATGCATTGCAGCAAGGAGTTGATCAGGGTGCAGAGTTAAACTCTTCACCTGGAGAGGTTGACTGCAGCGCAGCCCTGCAACGGCATCGGCTATCATCAGTCGACGGTGTGCATTTGCTGTTGGATGCGTTCCCCCACTGCGACATGATCTTTGTCGATGTCAGCACACTTGAGGAGCAGCAGCTGGCAGCGACAGTCATCAACACACTTGCAGGAAACAGCAGAGCTAGCGGTAGCATTGGCGACGGCTGGGCAGCTGGCGAGTTCAATGCAGCAGCTTCTTTCAGCGCACAAGGCGGAAGCAGTTGTGCCAGCGCCATGGCTGCAACGCGCCGTCACAGCAGCGGCAGCGAGCCAGGCTACAGAAACTCAGCAGCAGCAGCAGCAGCAGCAGCAGGACAACAGGCACAGCAGCAGCCACAGCATGCAGCCGCACTGCTGCCCTTATCCAGGTCATCGCCGCTGCTGGGGGATGGAGGGGGGTGGCGAGGCCACCGGCTGCTCATATGCCTGGATGCTCTGCAGCGTAGCTACCACTGCCCTGCCAACAAGGTGTGCGGCAGGGGGCCAGCAAGCTGGCAAGCAGTGCGGCTGCGCAACGGAGCACACGTGGCTGGGCACTGCTGTTCAGCAGTCGGGCAACATGCGTGCCAATTGCGCTGCGGCAGCATCATTGCGTCATGCAGGCCCGCAGCAGGCACCTGCATGCTGCTGTCGCTGGCATGCTTGAGGATGTGCAACCAACCCTTTTCATTACATTACAATACAATACAGTAGTACAGGACTGAACCTGCCTCAGGCACTAGCCCAGCAAGCCGTCATTCCTCTCATGAGGGTTTCTTGTATTTTCCTGTGTATGGTGTGCATGCTTGGTTTGGTTGCTGTTTCCTGCAGGAGTACCCCAGCAATGGCACTGCAGGGCGCGGAGTGTTTAGGTTTTTGAGCGCCCTGCCCCGCCAGCTGAGCCCTGCGGGGCTGGCTGTCCTGGCTAGCGTGCAGCTGGACGCGTTTCCCGAGGCCCCTGTGCAGTGGGCCGTGCTGCAGGTGGGGCCGACTCCCAGTCATCAATGATACTGGTTGACCAGCGCTGTTTGCGCCAGTGGAGTGTGGTAGTTGATGTGCCGCTGAGCACGTCTTCCTGCGTCCCTGTGCTTCGGTCAGGGCTGCAAGAGTGAGGCTGAAGTCCTGGTTGAGGAGGGCCTGCAAGTTCATCCTTGGTGTTGTTGCGTGTGGTCAGGGCTGGTTGCTCTATCAGGGTGCAGGTGGCGGTGCCCAAGGCTCCTGCGCAGAAGCCACATCCTATTGCTGAATGCACTTGTGCCTAAAGGCTGTTGGTGCTACAATTGGCAGCACTCAAGGTATGCCGTAAGGTGCTTTGCCTGAACTATGCAGCGACACATGTCATGTGTGCTGATGTGGTGCTGGCTGGGTCGCTTGCTGCTGTGTTGCCTGCAGAGCCTGCCTTGCCTGCGGGAGCTGCTGCTGCCGTCGTTCCGGCCCGCGCTGCCGCACCACCACCTGCCAGCACTGGCACGCCTCACACGCCTAGAAGCGCTCACGCTCAGCGTACAGGTGCGTGTGTGTGCATGCAGCGAGTACTGCAAAGGGTGCGGCATATTGGCTGGTGAGGATGCCCTGCTGGCCTTCTGCTGTTGCCAGTGGAAGGCAGTTTGCACGCTGTACATCGCATCATGCAAGCCGCCGCCGCGGCCACAGCTGGTGGCAATCTGTCAGGGTAAGGTGCAAGGGGAGCTCGTGACCCCACAATCGCACGCGACCCAAACGCAGCTGCAGGCAACGAGCACCTTGCACTGCCCCTGCTCCCTCCACTCGGCTTCTTGCTCTGCGCTGTGCCTGCGGGCCGCTGTTTTGGTTTGAACCACATCATGGCGTACTGCAGCCTGCGTTGGTGACCACGTCTTAACGCCATGACTTGCTCTGCGCTCCGCCCGCCTGCCCGCCTCGCTCCCCCCTGCTTGTTTGTTCACCGCAGGGCAGCATCACGTCATGGCGTGCCAGCTGTGCGTCTTTTGCGTCGCTTGGCGCGCTGTCGCGGCTGCAGCAGCTGAGCATGCACGCGTTCCACTGCCCTGGCGCCCAGCTGGCCTCCGCGCTGATGCGGCTGAGTCGCCTGAGCGAGCTGCGGCTGTCAGGCAGGGTGGTGCTTGAGCCGCTGGCAGGCCTCAGCAGGCTGACGCGCCTGCAGGTGGGTAGGGCTTAGCAGACTGATGCGCGTACAAGCGGGCAGGTCTCAGCAGGGTGGTGCTTGTTCCGCTGGCAGGCCTCAGCAGGCTGACGCGCCTGCAGGCGGGTGCCCTGTTGGCCAGGGCTCGAGCTGTGCGCCTGGTGGCAGCAGCAGGAGCAGCAGATCATCAAGGCATCGGCCAGCGCAGCTGCAGGTGTCCGGCAGAATATGTGCTTGATGTGTGGCGCTCAGCATGCCCGAACCTGAGCTGCCGGCGCAAGCGCGTGGGTGCTCATTGTGCTTCGTGCTGCGCATCACGCAGCAGCTGGATGACTCAGCCCTGTGTGCCTTCTTGTCCACCATCGGCTGCCTGACGCATGCCGGCCTCTGCATCTGCTGCGCTGCTTGCTGCTGCGCTGCCTGTGATGCGCTGCCTGTCACGGTGCTTGCTTCAGGTGCTGGAGCTCACCCAGGATGTGCAGGTGGGGGGTGGGGGGTGTGCATGAGCCGGTGGGGCTGCGCTCCGAGCCCTGGCACTGCGTCTGCTGCTTCTCACTGAGGCCTCCGCGGCCGTTGGCTCGCAGTAGAAGGGCAACACCCTGATGATGCAGTAATCACTACTTGTAGCGATCACTGCACAGATCGGCATACCAGATGCAGCCAATGGAAAGCAGGTTCAATGCGGCAGTGCACTGATGTGCTGCTGTCTGCCGCGACGCTCCTGCTGTGCAGTATGGCGCTCTGTGTGACCTGTTGCACCAGCTGACTGGCCTCACGCAGCTGGCAGTTGGCCGAGTGACCCTGCCACCCTCACCAGCAGCAACTGCAGCAGCAGCAGCAGCTCCAGCTGGAGCAGCCGTGGCAGGCCATGCAGCTGCCGGTGGTGGTGATGGTGGTGGCGAGATGCTGCAGCTTGTCGATGCTGACGCAGCGCCCGAGGCTGTCGGGGCCGCTGGCGCTGTGATGGTGGCGGCCGACGGCGGCGGCGCTGCTGCTGCTGCTGCTGCTGCCGCCGCGGGTGGCCCTGACGGCGCGGGGGGCGGTGCAGGGGAGGTGATGCTGGAAGACATCGGGGCGATCGTGGACGGCCTGATCGGCAACTTGCAGGAGGGGGCAGTGCCGGTGCACCTGCAGCGCATCATCGAGAGGTTTGGTGAGTGCCGAGCGTTGTGCAGGTGCTGTGTCGTGTCTGCAGTGCTGCCGGCGTCACCCACAACACCGCAGCTGCAGCCCAGCTTGTCATGCGTCGAGTGGCATCATGGATCGTTCCAGTGCTGCAGGAGCCCTGCCAGCTTGTGTGCTACCTCCCCATCACTAGTGGTGGATGATTCTGTGCACGTGTGCTGGCTGACATCTCTGAAATGGAGGAACTCGACAAAGCACCACAGCTGTCTTGACTTAAAGCTGCTGCTGCTGCTGCTGCTGCTGCTGCTGCTGCTGCTGCTGCTGCTGCTGCTGCTGCTGCTGCCATGCACTTAATGCCCTGGCGCTTTGCAGAGTCCATCATTCAGTTGGACCTCACTCGCCGCCAGCACAGCTCCCCCTGGGGCTGGCCGGTACCTGGCCTACCCTTGCTGCAAGAACTGGGCAGTACAGCTGGCAGTACAACATGCAGTACAGCTGGCGGTACAGCTGGCAGTACAGGCGGTGCCAGCAGCTGGGAGCTGGGCAAGAGCAGTGTGCCTGGCTGTCAGGGAGCTGCTGAGGGTAGCGGCACTGCTGGAGCCTGTGCAGCGGCTGGCGGCTGTGGCTGCTGCTGCAACGCCAGCCTGGAGCTTGCGCTGCTGCGGCCTGCTGACGTGGCACGGCTGCACGAACTGCCCAGCCAGGTGAGGCGAACTTGGAGCGGACGATTTCGGCCACTGTGGTATGGTGCAACAAATGCGGGACTGACAACTGGCTGTGCTGAGCTTCCTGCCAGCTTGCTTGTATCTGTGAACCTGTGTCGGACATGCTCGCCAGCAGCCCCTGCCGTCTGTCGGTCGTCCTGGTCCATCTCTTCTTGCTCCTCTTTGCCGCCGCAAGGCTGCAGTTCCTTCAGCGACTAGCCAGTCGCTGTGTTGCGCTGACTGACACATGCTGCTGACATGCACGTGTGTCTGTGTGTGTGGCTGTGGTGTGCCTGTTGTGGCCGCGGCCTCTGCTCGCTGCAGCTGCGCGCCTGTAGGCACCTGGGGCTGCGCCTGCGGGATCAGCTGCTGGCCTTCTCCAGCGTGTGCCCTGTGCGCCTCGCGGCCGGCCAGATGGCAGGCCTTGGGGCAGCCTTCAGGCACCTGTCGTCCCTCAGCGTGTGTGGCAAGGTGGCGGTTGATGGCCGGGCGCTTGTGAATCTGGCGCAGGGCCTACGGGGTGTGCAGGCGGTGCAGGGCTCTTCAGAGGCAGGCGGCGTGGCAGAGCGCGGCGGCGGCCGCAAGCTGGCGCACGGCTCGCAGGCAGCTGCAGCAGCGCTCACCGCTGGTCTGGAAGCACAGCAGAGCGGTCGAGACGCGCCTGAGTCAGCGGGGGCTGCAGCAGCCGCTGCTGGGGCAGCTGGCGGCGGTGTTCGGTCACTTGGTGCTGCTGCTGGCGGTGGCGCAGGGCTGCCGCTGCTGTGCCTCAGCCTGGACTGTCACTTCGTTGCGGTGTCTGCAGAGCAGATGCAGGCGGCGCTGCAGCACCTGCAGGGCCTCAAGGTGAGGACGAGCAGCAAGGCAGCCCTTCAGGCACGCCCATTGGACGGGCCCATTGGCAGCCCACTCAGTGGCAACAAGCCGTGTGAGGGGCTGTGCATGTTGTTGTCACCACCAACGTTGGTTCTGTGAGCTCTGTGAGCACGACTAGGGCAGGGACGGCAGGGCGTCAGGCTGAGGACCAGCAGCAAGTGCGGCGCTTGGTTGAGTCATCTGCAGGTCGCCACTGTGGAAACGTTGTACGTTAGCGCAGCTCCGAGGGGGAAGCGTTGTTTTTTGGTGGGGCTCAAGCACGCAACCAGTTGCCGCCAATTGCACTGCCTGCGTGCTGCGCAGGCTTGTTTCGTGCTGTGTGCTGAGTATGTGCGTATCCCCCACCCGGCGGTCACCTGCCTGTTGCGTGTTCTGCGGTGTGCGCAGGATCCACCGCTCTCTTTTTTCAGACCAATCACCGCATTTTGTACCAATGCCCTGGTCTTCTGTGCGCTACCTTGTCTACGTCTAGCACCCGAGTGGCAGCGACAGCAGATTGTTGTTGCACACCAACCTTGCCGTCCCTGCTCGCTGCGCTGCTTCTGCTGCCTCTGCTGCATCCCCCTCTCAGGTGCTGTGCCTGCGGCACAGGGGCGCCGGCAAGCTGCCGCTGCCCATGTTGGCCCTGCCTAAGTCCCTCACCGCGCTCGCCCTCAAGAAGGTGCTGCTGCACCACCAGCAGCAGCAGGACGACAGCAGCAGCAGCAGCAGCAGCAGCAGCAGCAGCAGCAGCAGCAGGAGCAGCAGCACTCTCGCGGCACAAGCCGACCTGGCGCAGCACGGTCAGACGTCGCTGGTGCCGCCGCTGGCGTGCGATCCAATCCAGTCTCCGGATGTGCCTCCAGATATGCCTCCAGGTGTGCCGGAGCTGGAGCATGCCGTGGGCTGCCATGCGCTGACCTCTCCTGGGTTCCGGCGAGCTGCTGCCCGCGGCTTGTCAGGCCCGCCCCCGCCTCCACAGGAACCTGGCAGCATGTCCGGTACGCCACATCCGCAAGCAGGTGCCGCTGACACCGCACCAGCAGCAGCAGTTGCAGCAGCAGCTGGTGCCGAGGGTGGTGCTTGTGGCAGCGGCAGCAGCAGCAGGAGTGCGGCAGCACTGCCGCACTTGAAGAGCTTGTTCCTGAAGAACTGCCTCGTTGGTGGTGAGACGCTGCGGCTGCTGCTGGGGCTGCCAGGTGCCAGCAGCAGCAGCGGCAGCAGCTGTGGTTTGGGGCCCAGGCAGCTGGTGCAGCTGGCGGTGACGGGCGACCAGGCTGCGCATGGGGAGCTGTGTGAGGCCTGGCCCGAGTTGGTGGCTGCTATCAGGCAGCTGCCAGGCCTGCAGGTGGGGCGGCTGCAACTAGCCCGATTGTGCTGCATGTTTAGCAGGAATGTTCCACGTGATGCCGGTGTGCAGCTGGTGTTGCCGGTTGGCGGGAGCAGTGGGATTTGTGGAGAGGCGGTTGTCTCAAGCAGCTGGCAGGTCTCCAGCAGATGTGATCGTCCTGCTGCGCGTGTGGCGGTGTGTCGCACGTCGACGCCTGAGGTGCTTGCTAGGCCGCTGCAGAATCGCGCTCATGCGTGGCTGCCGCACACACAACTCCGGGGCTTGTACAGGTTGCTCAGTGATTGTCGTTGACAAACACGCTACAAGGTTTCATTATTGTTATGCGTGGCCCTGTATGCACACGCGCGCCACGATGGTCTCCTCCCGTGTGCATTGACTCATCACCTCCGTTGCACGCGCCGCACACGCCAGGTGCTGGACGTTGCAGTGCCCGAGAACGCGGAGGGCTCGCTGCCACGGGTGCTCCTGCGCGCCCTGCTAGCGCTGCCGCGCCTCACCCACCTGCACATCGCCACGCACCATGCGCCGCAGCAGCTGCTGCGCCTCACCGCCCTGGCGGGCCGCCTGCGCACCCTCAAGGTGAACTACACTGGACCCCCGGCGCTGCCCAGCCAGCTGCTGACTCAGCTGCGCGAGGGGCTGGGCGTGCACTGCAGGGTCCAGGTCTGGGAGGAGATAGTCCCGCCCAGTAGCGGCTCGTTTGGGGAAGCGAGTGGCGGAGGGATTGGCGGGGGTGCGGCAGAGGCGCCGGCCGGAGAGGGCCGGCAGCGCACGCGGGGAGGGCGGCTGAGGGCGTGCGTGCATTTGGGCGTCAATGTGGCTGGCGGGTGGTGGTTTGGGTGGGCGCTGGGCGGCGCCTTGGCGCGTCGGCTGTACCCCAAGCGGGGGTGAGGCGGACGCAAGCTGGCCTGAATCAGCTTATGTGAAGGGACTGCTGTGTGGGGTGGGGAGAGGGGTTTCTGTAGTGTATTTCCATGCTAAAGTTGCACGAGGAATGAGTGTTGAGGTGATCATCATCATCATCATATTACCCATTCAAGCCATAGCATCAGCGCCATCGGCCCCGCGCCCCACCGGGGCGGAAAGAGGAGGGAGCACTGCTCCAGAATGTTTGCATGCATTGCGCACATCCCAAGACTTGACAAGAAAAGCAGCAATACACGGTGACACCATCAGACATCTTCCAGAACTGCCCCAAATATCATCAGATACAAAACGCAACACCTTGATTGACGAATCAGCCATGGACAAAACGCTGCGCAACTTTTCAGCGCAACCAGGCAGGGATCTGATCTCAGCAAACATATCATCCCTCTGAGCAGAAATAGCAGGGCAATCAAACATGAAGTGTGACAAAGACTCAACTTCTGCACCACAACAAGGACATCCTGAAGTGGAGTTAGCTCTGCGACCGCCAAACTGACTAGTACGCTCATGTACACACAGACAACCCATACGAACACGCAACAGCAATTCAATACCACGTGGAATTGCCACTGAACGCAAGTACGGCCTAGGCCTCCTGAAACCCATAGCATCAACATGAGAGGGATGCACATGAGCCACATACCGACTCAGAGTGGAGTGTTCCAACGTTTCACATGCAATCCTTTCAGCATGTAGTGTCTTGACCTGCTTGTTGACATGGCTCTTGCACGCACTGGCTCTGCCTTCTGCGGTCACAACATTCACACCATACTTGCACAGCAGGCTCTGCACATACTTGTGCCACGGTGTCACTGCCACAGCACCACTAGGACGCCTCCATTCAGCTGTAAACACTTGATAAGGCAGCCGAACGCCCTGCATACGCTGAATCCTGTAGTAGTACTCCAAAGCCCTCTGATGAAGCCACATATGCAACGGTTTCACACCCCATTCTGCCAAGAGAGCTGAAGAGCATGGGCGCTCCTTGCCACAGCGCATTGCGCATTTGATGATGTCTGTCTGCACTTTGTCAATCAGCTGCAGTTGCCTAGTTGTGGACGGAAACCAAACCTCACTGCCATATTCGACAATGGGACGGACACACGTCAGCAACAGTATGCGTTTAACCTCCACACTGATGCTGCGGCTCTTCCAAATTGGCATGAGCGCACCCTTCACACGTTGCACCTTAGCCAGCATGTTCTCAAAATGTGTGGTCCATGTACAGGTATTGTTGAACCACAGGCCAAGATAGCAGTACTCTGATACAACAGGCACAGGGACATTGTTCCAAATAATGCCGGAGTCGACCAGCTGGCTGGTCTGTCTTGCTGGCAGCACATGCATGACGGCAGACTTCAAGCTGTGGAGCTTGAAGCGCCACTGGCAACTGTAATTGTAAACAGTTGCAGCCACAGCCTGAACTTCAGACAGAGACCCGCAGACAGCAACAAAGTCATCAGCCTGCATGGCTGCCACAACTTGGCCTGCAGGTTCGTCACGAGGGCCCATGAGGGTAACGCCAGGGTGCTTTGCATGCACGTCACGCAGCAAGTCGTCGATAAACAACAGGTACAGTGTGGGCGAAATAACATCACCCTCATGCAGGCCAAGGTCGCAGGTGAACCTATCCGTGGTGCAACCCTCATGAGACACCACACGCTGCGCGCCCTGATACAATGATTAAGTGTTGAGGTGATGTGATATAATGATGTTTGGCCACCACAGCATGTAGATCATGTTGTGCACGGCCAGCTTGGCAGCTCATGGGGAGCAGCAGCATTGAGTTACACACTCAAGTTGGCACTGCTGACCGGCGGCAACACCGTGAGGCTCCGCTGATTAAACATTATGCAAGGCTTCTCTGTGCCCCAGGTTTCCAGCTCCAAGTCATCATCTTGGCGTGCTATATCTTGTTAGGCACTGTGAGTCTGACAACACGCCGGGGCAGATCCTCAAAATCCGATGTTCAGCAGTGACAGCTGTCTGCAGCAGCAGCAGCAGCAGCAGCAGGAGCAGCAGCATATATGCTGGTACGTACCACTGTTGATGATGTCCAAGGAGCGACTCTGCATCGCTGGCAATGCTCAAGTCGACATTTTATCTCAATGTAAATGTGTGAAGTTGTAAAGGTGTGTGTGCTGCTGTCTTGTAGTAACAGCTGCAGCATTTTGTCGTGCTGCAGGCGAGCGCTTCACTACGACAACCACGTACATGGGGACGCCTTGGCTGCGCAGTGCATGTCGGTACCTGCTCTGAGTAAACGGAATCTCTTCTGCAAGTACTTTCCAGCATCATGGCTGGCTGGCTGCAGGAGTCGAACTTACAACCACCTGAACGGCGCACCTGCGGCGCAGCCCTGGAGGCTGCTGCTCCTGCCATTACTCACGCATTTAAACATGCGTGGCAAGAAAATAAAACTCGCAGCATGCATGCAGTTATGCACGCTTGCCTTGCCTGCGGTTCCTACCGCGCACAAACAGTCTGCGGTTTTTACCGCGGGAGAAACGGCAGCACGTTCTGCCAGCGCAGAACAAGCTGCACTCCCATGCGTTGTTGTTTGATTTATCCATAGCCTGCTGTGCCGTTACGCATATGCCGTGCTTCTGGTCGGTGCATGGGTTTCGCAGCATCTCGCACAGCAAGCCGACCAAGTGCACAACGCCACTCAATGTGTCCCGTATCATCACAACCTGTGATATGTCGCTGCTGTGGTTCGTCAAAAATACTGACAGCAATTCACGCCCAGCAGCAGCAACGAGTAAGCAGGGCTGCTGCCTTCCTGCGGCGCCAGCCACATCAGCAGTCATCACCATGGTGCACTGGCCAGTGCATGCAAGCGATGCTGCTAAGCATGTACAACGACGACAGACATGACGGAACCAACATGTTAAATGCGCGGTTGGTGACGTCTGGCTGTCATAGGTCTGGCACCCTCGGCACCTGCAGGCCGATGCACCGTCAACACCAGCAGCAGCAGGTGCAGCCGCCGAAGCAGAATCTGAGCACAATCTGAGCCATAATCTGACAATCTGAGCCACAAAATCGGCTGCTGGCTCAGAGAGCCGAGATCTCAGGTCGTGAAGTTACAACTCGACAAATGCTGGCATCTAATGCCACAACTGAGACAATGGGTGATTCTTCGCATGCCGCACGTCGTAATGCACACAGCAGATATGCACTCAAGCCAGAAGACCAACAGGCATCTATGACAGTCACTCTGACTTGACTTGCACGAGCTGGACAACATGAACGCCAGCAGACATGCATACCATTGCGTCCAGACATACATGCTACATGGCAAACTAGAGCTAATCGGATGATGGATCCAATCGGTTACGTCAGGAAAGTCGGCAGGTGCAGCAACATGTGTGCGCTGAGGGTGCACATCCAGCAGCTGCAGCAGCAGCAGCAGCAGGCTCGGCAGCAGGTAACCGGACAAGTAAGGCTGCAGAGCAGCTCTTTCTGGCAGCTGCAGCTGCTGGCACCAAAGTTCTGCAGCCTGGCTGCGGCAGCAGCAGCAGCTGGGGATCAGCTGGCAAGTACAGATGCCTGCACAGGCAACGCAGCAACCAAACACAACAGCAGCAGCTGGCCGCAATCCGGCCCCTTTGCGGGATGTCTCTTGCAGCTTTCAGCCAGCTCATGCACCATCTGCTGACACAATGGTGCAGCTGCAGCTCAGCTGACACATTTGCTACTGTATTGGGCACCATTGCCAGGGCATCAGCTGTCCTCAAGGGCGCACCAGAGCGTGACACAAGGTCAGCAGGGTATGGGTGCGGGACAAGCTGCTAGCAAGCGCGGCGTTGCGATACTGTGAGCAGCTGGTACCTGGCAATGGTGGAAGGGTGCTGCAGGCACTGTGTGGGTGCCACCTACTCGACCAGTGGTCGGACAAGGCGATACAGCAAGTGTGCAGCCGTTCAGGCAGCATGGCACCAGCATGATGCATGGAGCAATATGTTAACATGATGAAATCAGCTATGTGGTCGTGATGCAAGCACAGATGTACAGCGGCACTTGCGTTGCTGTGCTGTTTGGCAATTGCATTATGCATGTGCAGTGCATACTGCACACCTGTACTGCATGTCGTGCTAGATCACTGGCCAGATCTTCCCTGTTGACGGCAGGATCCTCCCTCGCCTTGGTGTTGGCAGGGCTTCAGGAGGGCGGCAGTCAGGATAGCGCAGCTAACAAGGCTATTTTAGTGAGGTCTTTGCCATGCCGTGCAGTGAGGCCTTGTGTGAAGGAACATCGCTGTGTGCACCTTGTGCTGCTGCACAACGCCATGGCGCCGTGTGCTGGCCAGTAACACAACAGGCTTAGCCGCATGCTGCTTTGCACTGGGCGTGGGGCCAGAAGCCGCTCGTCGCTCAACTTCATGTGAAGTTTGTTGTAGCGCTGCTGTTGTGTAACAGGGCACAGCACTGCATGCACGCAAAGGAGTGCCCCACAGCCTGCCACCATCCCGCATGCAAGCTCTGCTGCGTGCACCCACTGTAAATGACGCCTGACGCTGGAACACACAGTAGACACGTAGAAAGCACCAAATCCAAGTAAGGAGCTTCAGGGGCACTTTTGCGCCCAAGGAAGCACATACGGTTGATGGCTGCTCACGCACGCACCCGACTTCCCCAATAAAGTACCTGAAATAAGGAGAAGTTCAGCGGACAAGCACAGTGTGAGGTGCACCACGTGGCTGGTGCCAGCCACACCCCCGCTTGCCGCTGTTCATGTACACATGCTGAATTACGTACTGAAGGCGTTGCCGGTAATAAAACCCTCCAAGTGACAACACATAGCAGGCCTACAACATGAACAGCAGAAATGAAATGAACAAACACACACCAGCAAAAGAGAGCAAAAGTATGCAACATTCACGGATGCAAGCATTGGACAACACAGCGACATGCGGCAGTGTACCCTGCCCGCTACCCCATGTTCTCCAGTAGCAGATCTCTAGAGCACTGGTGCTGGCAATGATGCTACCATCGAACATGCGCGCTCCTGCGCTGCTAGCACTGCTGTTGCAAGGGTGCTCTGACTCCCTTAGATCCTGTCACACCTCTTGTAGCAGAGGGGTAGATGATGGAAGTTAGTGAATGTAAAACGACAGAAATGCTCTACATGCCTCAGAGGGATGTCTATGTGCTAAGCCTCCACTAACTTCCAACATATTGCAAAAAGGGTGGGAAATCAGCGGAAGTTGGGAGTTAATTTTCAGTGGGCAGGGTTGAAACCGGGGAAGTTGGGAGCTAGTGGGATTTAGTGGTAATGCAAAAGCAGGAAGTCAGTGCAAACAGCCACGGACTTGGGGGAGTTAGCTGCTCAAGACAGGGGTTGGGCACCTGTAACTGCCAGAGGTCCCCTGGGCCCCTCCTTGGGGTGTCTGCATGGTGTACTGTGGCAACTGGGCTTAAAAGCAAGCTCATCATGCGCCTGTGCCATGAGTCACCTGCAGCGTGGGTGAGACACAAAGAGCTGGGCCCCGGGCATGCAAACTGTATGCAATCACCAGTTTGCTTGCAGGCAACTGTTTGCAAGCTTCCTACAAATGATGCAGTTCCTCTGTCGATTTGCACAGATGTAACTGATATGACTACGACAGCGTTGAAACAATGTCACTGATATGATGACCTTGATATGGGTCACAAACACCCCACAGCAGCACAAGTAGGTGCACGTGCACTGCACACGATGCATGCCATCAAGCTTGGAAGTTGGTGCATCTTGTGTTCGCATATGTTGTAACATGTACATGCTGATGGCTACAACTGGATTGGTAACATGATGATGATGACGGTGGTGATGGACATGTCCATCTTCAAGTGTAGCCAATTGATGTCATATTCAGCAGCAATGTCTTCACGGTGCCACTGCGTCGCATGCTTTGCGCATGGGCACTTGCCGTCAATTAAGCCGGTGGTGAGAGTAGCCTGTGCCCTGGAAATGATGTCAGATAACACTAGTGGCTTGGCAACTACTAACTTTCTGGCTTGTGTCACTAACCTCCCCTAAATTCCTGAAATGAGGCTTTCAGCAGGAAGTCAGGAGGTAAAATCTACTGGGAGAGCCCAGAATTATGGAAGTTGGGAGTTAGCAGAAGTTTATTTTTCCACTATGTTGATTTGGCCCCTTTGGACCACGTACAACACATCTGTGCAAGCAGAATCACTGACTTTCACCGTTTACCCCTCCGCTACAAGGGGTGTGACAGGAGTTAAGGGGAGTCAACGGGACCTTGCTGTTGTGTGATCTGAAAGTTTTGAGTTCGTCTTTTGAGCCCCGCCACAGAAAGCACGTCTGCATACTAGGTAGAAGTTTGCGTTGATCTGGTGTTACCTATGTGTCCACTGTGTCAACATGCTTCATGTTAATCAGTACCACCAGTGGCGCAATACAGTGGGTGGAGCCAGCATTGCTTACATGCACAGCCTCGCATGCAGGGGTAGGGTGACACTGCTTGCTTGCTTGCCTTTTGCTGCTGCGTTAGAGTGCTGCTGCTTCTTGACTGTGCTGCAGTTCGGCGTCTTGAGAAAGGACCAGTTTTCATGTACAGTGCAAGTTGCATGCTGGTGGATGGTGGGCTGTGGGGTGCTACAGTACTTAAGTACTCCTTCTCATGCGTTTAGTGCTGTGTTCTGTCACAGCGCGCTTGCTACCATCACAGGTACATGTGAAGATGTTGTGCTAGGCACATTGTGGCGTGTACGGGTGACACATGCGACATGCTCAGCATGCATAGCAAGCACCAGGCAGAGGAAGCACTGCCCCTTGGCAGACATGAACTTGTCTCTGTCATGGCAGCTGCAGTCCATGGGGTGGACCTTGGTGCTAAAACACTCTGATCATGTGGCTGCTGCTTGCAAAACCAGATCATGGGCAGCAATGGCCACTGGTCAACTGTGAAGGGGTCCGGCACTTGGAGCCGGGAGAGCGTTGCTACATCACATTAGGTGACCGCAAGACTTGTTCTCAATTCTAAGACTCTGAAGGTGGCAACTGCAGGAGGAGTGCAGCAGGAATGAGTACCATGCACAAATCACATTTCACATTTTACCGAATTACCGACTTACCAAAGTAGGGCCACTGGACCACCCGCAAAGGAGCCAAACAAGGCTCATGGGGTCCACAAAACTCAAAAGAAGACCATCAACCAAAAGAAGCCACAACCTCAACAAGCTCAGAGATCTCAGAACTCAGAGAGGAGCCAAACAAGGCTCATGGGGTCCAAATTGTCTCTCCACAACCAAAGGAAAGAAAGGAAGGCAGAGCATGCACACACAAGCAGCCAACATACAATATAGCCTAGCGGTAAATCCATGCGAAAGGGCACGATATCTGGTAGCAGCACAGGTGCACGGTGAACCGCGCAACAAACCAGGATGGGGTTGTGGCCCTCCTCTGTGGGGGCAACATACTCCTCATACAACAGCACAACCGAGAAACAAATAAGGATGTCAGCATGGCTCAGGTGGCATCAAAATGCAACATAATGCTCAATTCCAAAAGGTCCATAGGCAACCTTGAGCGTACTAGTCAGTTTGGCGGTCGCAGAGCTAACTCCACTTCAGGATGTCCTTGTTGTGGTGCAGAAGTTGAGTCTTTGTCACACTTCATGTTTGATTGCCCTGCTACTTCTGCTCAGAGGGATGATATGTTTGCTGAGATCAGATCCCTGCCGGGTTGCGCTGAAAAGTTGCGCAGCGTTTTGTCCATGGCTGATTCGTCAATCAAGGTGTTGCGTTTTGTATCTGATGATATTTGGGGCAGTTCTGGAAGATGTCTGATGGTGTCACCGTGTATTGCTGCTTTTCTTGTCAAGTCTTGGGATGTGCGCAATGCATGCAAACATTCTGGAGCAGTGCTCCCTCCTCTTTCCGCCCCGGTGGGGCGCGGGGC
>JACERP010001321.1:0-22792 GCA_014080715.1 Scenedesmus sp. NREL 46B-D3 | reverse complement strand
GCTTCCTGGACAGCATGGCCACCCTCAACCTGCCTGCATGGGGCTACGGCATCCGCTACAGCTACGGCATGTTCCGCCAGGTGCGGCCAGCCTGCAGCGCGCTGGTCCAGTGCGCGCCCCTGCGTGCCTGCACGCAACGTCTGCGCAGTACACATGACGTGCGATCAGCGTCTGCCTGCTTCAGTGCCAGCTCTGCAGGAACCGGCCCACCAAACTGCACCTCCTTGCGCTCACCAGTGCATCACATGTGTCCCCCACTTCAAGCAGCTTCTGAGTGGTGGCGAGCGTGGCAGCGTTGCTCTGTGCTGCGCAAACATGCTATGAGCTGCTGCACGTCATGCGCGCAGAGCATTGTGAACGGCTTCCAGCACGAGCAGCCCGACTACTGGCTCACATTCGGCAACCCCTGGGAGATCGAGCGCCTCATGTGTCCTACCCCATCAAGTTCTACGGCCACGTCAGCGTGCACCAGGAGGAGGGGCGCCAGGTGTTCAGGTGGAACGCAGGCGAGCAGGTGAGGCGGCAGCAACGCGGCGCAGGGTGCTCAGGTGCCGGGCTGGGGTTGTCACGCAGCAGAACCGCTGTTCCAGGAAAATAAGGAGTGCACGGCAGCAGGTGACGCGGGCTGAGGGCGCGGGAGGTTGGCTGCATATTGTGGACAACGTGGATAACACGGTAACTTTGTATACAATTGAGCGTTAAGCAGCAACAAAACTTGCGCGCTGCTGAACAGGCGTGGTTCATGCAGCTGCCACAAACAGCAAGTGATCCAGTTGGAGATCGTGCCCTGCAGCTGGCAGAAAACACGCTTGCAGCTGTGCTTGGCTGCAATAGACGATGTGCTTGCTTGCATGGCTGTCAGGCGTCGCTGTTGTGCCGTGCGTCGCTGCACCCCAGGTGACGGCTGTTGCCTACGACAACCCCATCCCGGGGTTCAGGACACGCAACTGCATCAACCTGCGCCTCTGGGCGGCCAAGCCCAGCAGGGAGTTCGACCTGGAGGCATTCAACACCGGCGACTACGTGCAGGTGCGTGCCGGTGTAGGCAGTGCTTGCTGGGTGTGTTTCTGCAGGTGCGCTGTTGTTGTGCTGGCCAACAGTGCTATTGTGCTTGCAAGCAGGCTACGCACCGGCCCATTAAACACATAGAAATGTAACAAATCTTGCAGGCACACCTCATTGTGTCTCTCACAGCATTGTTAGCACAAAAGGTGTGTATCCATCCTCCTGCTGCCATGCACCCTGCAGGCCATTCTGGGCAAGCAGCGTGCAGAGACGCTGTCCAGCGTACTGTACCCGGATGACCGCACCTATGAGGGCAAGGAGCTGCGCCTGAAGCAGCAGCACTTCTTCGTCAGCGCGACGCTGCAGGTGCGGCGTTGCTTGCTGTGAAAGCTGCCAAGTGCTGCCATGCGCCTGGTAGCAGGTCTGGCAGGCAATGCAAACTACTGCCGCGCTTCTTAGCGCGCATGGCTGCTCTTGCACGTGCGGGAGCAAGCAGAAGCATGGCACTGCGCGAGCACTGCACATGACATTACACTCTTTTCTTGCGCTGTACCTGCAGTTCTTTCCACAGCCTGCATCATCACGCAGTTCCTTTTCCTTGTTTGTTGCACTTGTTTCCTTGCAGGATGTGGTGCGCCGCTACAAGGAGGCCCACCCGAACAACTGGGACCTGCTGCCTGAGCGTGTCGCCTTCCAGCTCAACGACACGCACCCCACCATCGCCGTGCCCGAGCTGATGCGCATCCTCATGGACGAGAACAAGCTGGGCTGGACGGCCAGCTGGGCCATCTGCTGCAAGGTGAGCCGCACCTGGCACACACGGGCTGGTAATCAAGGACGTGCACATCCTTGGGCATGGATGGGAACAAGCTCGGCTGGACCCCCTGATTTGCCAGAGAGCGAAGTTGCAACAGAACGGTGTTGTTTGGCGGTCTGTGTCAGCTGATTGTGTGTACAGGTGCAATAGATAACGTGTAACATCGCACCAGTGCATGATCGTCTGTGCGCACCGGTCAGCTGAGAGGTACTGCTATGACTGCTGTGCCAGCGCTGGTGTACATGCCGTTGGTTGCGGGCGGCTGCAATGGACTGCCAGCTGTGCCTTACGTTGCAAGGTAGGGCTTGCTGTCAAGTTGGGTGGTCTGCTGTCGAAGTTCAGGGTGCGTTGATGCTTTCTCATTTGTTCACATGAGTAGGGAGGGGCTGAGATGGATCGCTGGTTGAGCCTTCTGCTGCAAGGTGCCCTATGCGCTGATGTTTGCTGTCTGGCACTTTCGATTTCGTTTGTCCACGTGACCAGCCTGGTATGTGTCTGCAGTGTTGAGTGCCGTGCATGTGATGTTGCAGCCATGCACAAGCACGCAGCTGGGCTCAGAAGCGCTGCTCACAGACCAACTGCCTCGCCAACATCACGCAGCCACGTGACTGTTCGTTGTTGTGAGCCTGCTTGAGTACAGATTCGTCTGCTGCCAACTTTGCTGCCTTTCTTGCATCCACAGCAAGGACACAATGCAGCTCATGGCAGGCACTTGGCATGTGTGCGGGTCCTGTGCAGGCCGTATGTATGGTTGCATGCAGCTTTTCAATGATGCAGCTATGTGGCGCTACCCGTACCTGCACTGGCTGTTGGTCAAAGTTCGTGCTTGGACTTGAATACTACCCTACTACCATGTGCTTTGCTACCATATGATGTTTGGCTGCTTGCCTGCTGCTGCTGGCCCTGCTTTCAAGTGCATGTGTGCTTGAAGCCGTATATGCTGCAAGTGTGTGTGTTGATGCACTGTACTGCGTGCTGCACTTGGTTCTCACTTGCTCGCAAAGGACATTTGGGTGGCGCACGCTTGTCACCGCCCATGCTGGTGTAAGAATCTGAGCGTTGCCGTGCTGTGTCTGTGCTGTCCGAGCGCCGCTGTGCAGGTGTTTGCGTTCACCAACCACACCGTGCTGCCGGAGGCGCTGGAGAAGTGGCCCGTCAGCCTGATGGAGAAGCTGCTGCCGCGTCACATGCAGATCGTGTACGACATCAACTGGCGCTTCCTGCAGACGGTGAGGCAGCCTGTGTGTCGTGCAGGCCAGCCAGTGTCGTGAGTGTTGGAAGCTGCAGTAAGCAGTGCCCGACTGCATGCTGCTTGCAGTGCATGTAGGCTGCAAGGCGTCTACAGGCAGCAGCTGCTCGATATGACCACACAGTGGTGCTGCATGTCTGTCTGCGGCAGCACCTCTGCTCGCCACCACAGGCACCCCTGCTGTGCACATCTCTCAGGCATGCAGCACTCCTTGGCCGCAGGTGCGTGCCAAGTACGGTGATGACTGGGAGCGCATCAGCCGCATGTCCATCATCGAGGACGGCGCACAGGGCGACAAGTGAGCGCAGGATGGGTCTGCCAGCCTCGTGCCTTGCGCCACACAGGTTGCTGTGCATGTGTTTGGTTGTCATGGTTGCCACTCCATGTGCACGGCCCAGGCGTCGCATACAACAGCAATGGTGGTCAGGGTTAACTGTGGGCTACGGGCATGTGTGCTCAGGTATATCGGTCTACAAAGCTGTGGCTTCGCCAAGGTGTGAATGAAAGGGGCTTTGGTCTCGTTGCTTCAGCGCTGGGTGCGTTTAGTGTGCCGTAAAGAAACCGACTCTAAATGGGCTGCATCACTGCTGCTGCCAGCAGCTGCACTCCTCAACAGCTGTGGGCTCTGGACCAGGCACAGTGTGGGTTGTGCAAGGCGTCTACGGTCGGCCTCCAGCCTGTCACTGTGGTGGCAGTGCACGGGGTCAGCACCCTTCCCACACGCACTGCGTGTCCTCAAAATAATCGTCAGCTCTTTTTCACCAAACCCCTGCGCACGCCCGCCTGCCTCATCGTGCTAGGTTTGTGCGCATGGCCTACCTGGCAGTGGCTGCCAGCCACACCGTGAATGGTGTGGCAGCCATCCACAGCGACATCATCAAGAACACCATCTTCAAGGACTTTGCGGACCTGTTCCCAGGTGCGTGCGTGAGCGGCGAGGTGTCGCTTGTGGGTCCTGGGTGCCTCTTGGAGGGTACCGGGTAGCAAGATAGCTTCTACAACAGAAACATGAATAGAAACATGAAGTTGGGCTTTGGCAGGTTGATGGATACTGCAAGTTGTCCAACAAACGTCTGGCAGCACAGTGTACGTCCAATTGCTCTTGTAGTCAAATCTTTCACACGCTGATATGGCAGAATTCCTGCATAGCTAGGACAATGCAGTAGTGGCAGACAGTTGGTGGCACTGAGCATGCGCAGAAACACTGCGTGCAGTTTGGTGAAATTTTCACTGCGTTGTCATATGCTCAAGCGCCTGGTTGGCATTGCAAGCCCGTCACATCTCTGTAAGGCACACACCATGTGCATTGCTGCTGGCTGGGTGCTGCCGTCTCAGCAGAGGTTTTGCTATTCCCGACTCGCTGCTGTCCGATGCGCCTGCCTTGCCCCTGCTGGCTTGCAGGCAAGTTCCAGAACAAGACCAACGGCGTGACGCAGCGCCGCTGGCTGGCCTTCTGCAACCCCCCGCTGCGCCGCCTCATCACTGAGCGCCTGGGCAGCGACGAGTGGATCACCGACCTGGACAGGCTCAGGGTGCGGGCCGACATGCGTACTTGCGATGTGTACCTGCACTCCTGCATTTGTCTGCTGGCTTGATGTAGCAGTGGATTGTCTTGCGGTGCATGCCCGCTGTGAGAGAGCAAGCGCTTGTGCTTCATCGGCTTACGGGTGGCTTTGCCTGGGTCGGCAGTTTATGTAGTGCTCCTGCTGTTGATTACGCCGGGCTTAGCCCTTGAAAGGTGCGGCATGCTCTCCTCCTTTGTCGCTGATGCACACACGTAGTGTAAGCCCATTTTCCGTTTTAAGGCGCTGCCTCACAACCTGGCTCGCCCTGCCGTGCGGCTTGTGCTCCGTTGCGTTGCGCAGGGTCTGCGGGAGCACGCGGACGACCCCGTGCTGCAGCAGGCGTGGCGCACAGTGAAGCACCAGGCCAAGACTCGCGCAGCAGCCAAGATCCACGCGCTGACGGGCGTCAAGGTCAGCCCCAACGCGCTGTTTGACATCCAGGTGCGGTGCGGCTAAGCTGCGTCAGGCTAGTCGGCGGCTGCAGTGCCAGCAGTCATGCAGCGGTCTCTGCGTCCACCCGTGAACTCTTAACTGCGCTGCTCCAACCAATTCACACATAGCACTGGCCTGCATCACCAGCACTTGATGCTCCTCAACCGCCAGCTCAGCTGGAGTTGCACTCAGTCATCTGCTCTGCGTTGTCGTTGGTGTCCTGGGGTGGCGCCGTCCGTGTCGAACCGCGCCTGCCGAGCAGATCAAGCGCATCCACGAGTACAAGCGCCAGCTGCTCAATGTGCTGGGCATCATCCACCGCTACGACACCATCAAGAAGATGAGCCCGGAGCAGCGCAGCAAGGTGGTGCCGCGCGTGTGCATCATCGGCGGCAAGGTGGGGCTGCGGTGGTGGCTGCAGCAGCAGCAACTTGGTGCTGTGCCCGCCCGCTGTGTGGTTGTCTTGAGTGTCTCGTCGAGTTCTGGTGCACAGGTTTTGTTCAGTGCACGCGTGGCTTATGCTTACCCAGCCCACGGCCAAGTGCGCATGCACCCACCCCTGCTTTCATGCTTGACGGCAAAACACCTGACGTGCCCACCGCCCCTCTCCCTGCTGCGCCTGCCCAGGCTGCGCCCGGCTACGAGATGGCCAAGCGCATCATCAAGCTCATGTGCGCGGTGGGCGAGAAGATCAACAACGACAGGGACGTGGGCGACCTGCTGAAGCTGGTGTTCTACCCCGACTACAACGTCAGCGGCGCAGAGATCCTCATCCCAGGTGGGATGCGGCCCTGCACATCCTCGTGCTGCAAACTCCTGTATGCTTGGGCCTGTGGGGGTGTTGAGCTGGTTGTTGCTGACCTCTAGGTCAGCACCGCCATGGTGTGCATGTAGGGCAAGAGCGGTGTGGGCTGGCAGTGGTTCTGTCTGATTCTGTCAGTGCAGGGTAATGCATACTGGCTGAAGCTGGTGCTCTGCCCCAACTGCAAACCTAGCCAGTGCCTCTGGCCGTTGCATGTGCATCATTCCATAGCTGGATGCGTGCATTCCAGCAGGTTTCACTGCCTGTCTGCCTGCATATGTTGCGTCCCACTGTCTGGGCGTTGAGCTGCTGCACTCCCTTGCAGCCTCTGAGCTGTTGCAGCCAAGGCTGGCCCTGAGGGACTCTGCAGTCAGGCCGTCAGCCTCACTCGCTGTGGTTCTCCATGCATCGTCTCACTTATCTGACCTGCTGCTGCACCACCTTCTCACTGCCCCGCAGCCTCGGAGCTGTCGCAGCACATCAGCACGGCTGGCACTGAGGCCAGCGGTACCAGCAACATGAAGTTCCAGATGAACGGCTGCCTCATCATCGGCACCATGGACGGCGCCAACATCGAGATTGCGGAGGAGGGTGGCGCGGAGAACATGTTCATCTTTGGCGCAAAGACCGAGGAGGTGAGCGGCTCGCTGTGTGTAGTTGTTGGATGCCGGGCGAGGTGTGAGGTGGCCAGTGCAGAGGACTGCAGAAAAGCGCAGAGGTGAGGTTGTGTTTCTGTGTCCCAGGCGAAGATCAAGGAGAGGTGTGGGTTGTGCTGCACTGGGGATGGTTGGTTCCCCAGGGCGTTTGGGAAGGTGGGAGCAGGGCGGCGCAGGTACTTACTCAGTTCTGGTCGGAATTGGCAGAGTTTTGGGCTGTGCTGTTTTTATCGATTTGCTTTCAAAACATCAAAGTGCATGATGATTTTCCCCCGTAATGTCACCCCATCCGTGGAGCCTCACTGCTTGCAGGGTGCTGTGTGAACTTCTGCAGCGCATTGTCGCTGCAATCATGCAGGATTGCTCAGTGTCACTGCTTCACCAGTTTGCGGGCATGCACCGTCCACAGCTCCATGCCAGCTGTCACGTGCAGGACTGCACCCGCAGCTGTCAAGCCTGGCACGTCTCGTCCTTCCGCCTTGAACCCAACACTCACACCCACCCCACCTCCTGATTGCCTCTTTACACCTCCGCGCTTCCGGCCATGTTCAACATCGCTCACCAACCTGCCTGCGCATCGCCTTCTCCTGTCCCCCCCCCCCCCCCCCGCAGGTTGCGCGGCTGCGTGCTGAGCGCAAGGCGCTGGAGGTGGACCCGCGCTTCACGCACGTGGTTGAGATGGTGCGCAGCGGCTACTTTGGCTGGGAGGACTACTTTGGCCCCATCATGGACGCCATCACCGCCGGCGGGGACTACTACCTCGTGGCCAACGACTTCCCAAGCTACCTGGAGGCGCAGGTGCGCTGCCAGCACCCAAACATGTGCATTCTTTTGTCCGTGCTTATGCATGCATCAAGCGGGCAGTTTGGGGTGATGCGACCAGGGCAGGCGTGCTTGCTGGAAGGCACAAGTGTTGATTGAACAGATACACTTCTCGCATACGCCACGACCAGCATACCACACCAGTGTAGGATGTACTGCGAAGTACCCCATCACGCTGTCGCAGCTTCCAAGCAGGGCTGTGTGATGGACTCCTGTGTGCTGTACAGCTGCGTCTGCAGCACCTCACCCGACGGCACGCGGCTGCAGTGAGACACCGCTTCATTTGCTGGTTGTACTGCCTGCTCTTGTACTGCAGGCGAAAGTAGATGAGCTGTACATGAACCCTGCCAAGTGGGACCGCATGAGCATCATGATGACAGCAGGTGACGCCGGGGGCGGGGTCGAGGCGCACCTCGAGCTCGGGCAGCCCAGCTGTGCCACTCTCGAGCTAGCACCATCCTCTGCAGGCTGTGTTGCTTTCGTGAGCCGTCACAGCACCCTTCACAGCAGCGTGCGGCATGCGCCTGGCCGACTCGAACAAAGGGCAGCACATGCCACATGCTAGCCTGCGCTGCACCCTCTCCTGGCTCGTGTTCTGACCACTTTTCACCGCGTTGTGCGCGTATGCGGCTGCTGTGTCCTCCTGCAGGTTCCGGCAAGTTCAGCACAGACAGGACCATCCACGAGTACGCCACGGAGATCTGGAATGTGACGCCATGCGTGGTGCCGCAGCCGCAGAAGTGAGCAGCGCAGCTGCGCTGCAGGCATGCAGATGAGCGGCTGCAGTACAGCCTGCGAGACAGCTGGCAGGCCAGGTGGCTTGCTGGGGTGCATGCTTGTTGGCAGGATACCAACTGGAGCGGAGGGGTGAGCAGCAGCAGCAGCAGTGGGTGCAGCTGCACCTGCAGCTGGATCAGGGCTGCAGGACTGCTGGCTGCTGCTGCTGCTGCTGCTGCTGCTGCTTTATCAGGGCCTGCGACCTGCAGCGAGAGCCATGCAATGCCTGCAGCTGTTGGTGTGTGGTGGGTGGTGGCGTGCTCTGGCAGGCGTGCTGGGGGGCCTGCCTTGCTGTGCTGCCTGCCAGCAGTGTGCTGGGGAGCGGTTGGGATGACGGGCCACAGGGGTGGGGCCTCTCCTGCCCTTGGGTGATGTAGCGCTTGTGTGATCAACTCCATTGCCGTGCAAGGCAAGAAATAGGCTTGCCATGTGTGTGTTTAACCATGCTCATTGACTGCTGCTGGCATCGCATGCTGGTTGTTTAGGAGTGTCGGTGCCCTGTATGGTGTGCTGCACCACATGCAACGTGCAGTCTGGGTTTGCCTCAGCCGGAGGTGGTGTGCCGGTGTGTGTTGTTTGTTTTTGAGCAGGTTGCAGGGCAATGGAGGACGGTTGTGGTAGACCATGAGCATCTGAGAGATGTTCACTCCAGCAGGGGTGACTTGCTGGGGTGCTGGGTTGGCAGCGTGCCACATCTGACTTGCTCAAGGGTGTAGGTTATCCGTGTCGGCCGTATAGCAGCAGTTGCAGGAGGCATGGCTCAGCAGGAGTTGACGCAGGACAGCGACAATCAATCACGTGTGCCATTGCTTTCAGATATCAATGCAGCTTTGCATGAGGGAGGCTGGGTGACTCTGCTTTGCTTTTCTGGCTGGGTTAGCGTGCTGCTGCTCATTACTTGTGCCAGGGCGTTGCTGATGTTGTACTTGGTATTGGAATGAAGGCTGTCGGATGGAGCCACTGCAGGTCAATAAGCACTGCAGCTCGAGGGCAGTTGCAGCACCTTGACCACCAGTGTGCCTCTGTGTGGCATCAGCCAGACAGAATCTCTTCCTAAATGTAAGCATCAGGAGTGGCAGGTTACAGTGCAGTACCACAACTTGTGAGACAAAGTTGGCAAAGTGGATCTCTGTGCTTGCAGTACTGGAAAGGGCGTGGCTGATTGCAGTCTAAGTATGCTGCACGGACTGACTGCATAGGAGCCCAAGAGAGATGAACTGAACGACAGAAGCAGCATCGCTTGGGTGACGTACAAGCGTACGTCTCAAGCAACAACAAGTTACTTTTACTTCTAATTAGTCAGATGCTTGAACAGAAGTGCCTGTTGGCTGCCTGGAAGCTGCTTCTGCAGCGAGCATTCAACGCCAGGTATCGTGATCATGCCTCGGGTGCTACCTCTCCCTCTTTGTTCAGCACTGACGGTATAGTTGATCCTGTTTCAGGTTGTTGACGTCGATGCAACCCGCGGGTGCTGCTATGAAAGGGCCTCTCCTGTACAGCAGCAGCAGCACGAGCAGGGCTTTGAGCACATGGCAGCAGCAGGGGCCCCAGCAGGTGTGTTAACTGTTCAGAACAGGCCATGATCCTGCTAGCTTTGTTGACGGAGTGGGCATGCTTGTCTGTGCAGTGGCACAAACCCTTGTTGGGCATTGTTGTCGCTGCAAACAGGCTTTGTTGTTGCATTTGGCCAACAATTGCGCCCATCAACGTCTGCCTTATCGCTGCACCTGCAGGGGTTCAACTCCACACCACCAGCTGAAAGCCAGCCATGCACAGCAGCTGCAGCAGGCGGGTCTGCCACACTGCAGCCTGCGCCACGGCAAACCAACAGCAGCAGCAATGCAAAATGCAGCAGCAGCAGCAGCCCCAGCAGCTGTAGCAGCAAGGCAGCTAAAAAGGCAGCAGGAGACAAGCCTTTTCAGGACAAACGGCTGCAGTGGCAGCAGCAACAACAACGGCAGTCATGGCAACAACAGCAGCAAGTGCTACCCTGCAGTGGCTCTCACGGCCGTGACCTGTCACAGCCAGATCAGCAGTGCTACCAGGGCCCTGCAGGCGGTGTCGCGACACTGTCTAAACAGGGTACACCGCTGTGGCATGCCACATTCTATGGCAATGTGCCAACACATTGGTGGCAGCAGCAGGACCAGGTCAGCTGCCCTGCCGACACGCCCAGCCGCATTGGCGCTGACAGCAGCACCAGCGGCAGCAGCAGCAGCATAACATCGTGGGAGCAGCTAGTGCAGCACAGCCCTGTCATCAGAAGCAGCTTCAAGCTTGGGCGGCCAAACACAGCCGCACTGTCTTGGGAGGGTGTCATGCTGGCGGGTGCGCAGCAGCTCGGGCTGCACAAGAAATCAGGCAGGGCTGGCCCGCCATGCCCGCGGCCTCAGCTGGCACGCACGCCACGCCTGAGGCTGCAGCACCAGCTGGCTCGCTTGCTGCCACACTCTGTTGGAGCCGTTCGCAGCGCGTATGCGTACAGCAGGCCCCGTCTGATGCATGGGAAGCGCAACAGGCAGCAGCGGCAAGCAATGCGTCCGCAGCACCGGCAGCAGCACCAGCGCCGCTTCAGTCTGCGCAGCAGAGGCTACGTGGCCGCAGCAGCAGATGCATTGGCAGCAAACAGGCAGGGCAGGCGGCAGCCTCCTTGGGCGCTGCCATCCTGGGGAGAAGAAGCCGGGGCAGCAGCAGCAGCAGGTGATGATGATGGTGACATGTGCAGTGGTGTAGGGCCAGTTGACCTTGTGCCATCCATCATCGGCCAGGCAAGCTTGCAAGAAGCACAGCAGTACTCTGCAGCTGCTGGGACGGCCGCGCACTGTGTGGCACGCAGAAATGAGCAGGGTCAGCTGCTGCGGCTGCCGAGTGGGTGCACTGCAGCAGGCAGTGAGTGCAGTAGCTGCAGCGGTGGGGTCGGGGATGGTGCAGAGCATGCAGCAGCACAGGAGGAAAGGCCAGTGTACAGGCCTGAGAGCTGCATTGACGGCACTGCTCTTGTGGCTGAGGGTGCAGGCAGGACAGGGAGAGGTCTTAGACCCCGGCCCAGCAACTGGCAGCAGCAGCGAGAACAGCGGGCAGCCTTCAGTGCCGCTGCAGCAGCGTGCGGGGCCTCTACCACTGCCGCTGCTGTTGCTGCTAGTATGTGGGAACGCCTGCAACAGCAGCAGCAGCAGCAGGGAGCTGCAGATGCCGCTCCTGCAGCCAACTTGCACGCGGATGAGGGTGCTGCTGACAGTCAGGTCATCTGGTGGTGCAGCAGCAATGCAGATGAGTCATCCGACAGCGAGTATGAAAGTGCTGATGAGTCAGCAGATGACGAAGATGACAGGGACTATGACAGTGACGATGACGATGACGACTTGCAGGACATCGATAGCACTCATTTCGTTAAGTTTGGCATGTTGGAGCTAGCACCGGACCTGCTGGATTACATGCGGCGGCTGCATGCGTTCAGGAACTCCAGCGGTGTCGTGTATGGCTTCTGGTCGGTGTGCCCGCTGGGCTGATGCCGCAGCTATTTTGCTGTGCATCAGCTCCGGCAGCATCGTGGCATGCAGCCACAGCTGCTGGGTGCTCTGGCCGAAGACCATGCAGCTGCGCTGCGTCTTCATTTTGACAAAGACTGCTGCCGAGGCAGCACCTGTTTTGATGCCTGCTTTGTTTGGTGTGTCTGCTTGGAGGTGGCTCAGACCCCCTTTTGGTTGGATCCGTTGTTGCTGCTGTCTGAGCGCCTGGTGTAGCTGCTGCAAGCAGCATGCACAAGCATCTTAATACGCACAAGTCCGTATCACCAAGACCGTGTGCTTGTACAGTATGTTGCAGCAGGGCAAGTTGTTGCTTCTGGCGGAATGAAAAGGGTTTGGCTATTACGTTTTTGCATGCGGACAGGAGGGCCGCCTTCCTGCGTGGTTTGAAGGTGTAGCAGGTGTCCTGCATGCTAGTGCCATGTCCTCTCACAGGACACAGCAGGTGTGTGTCGTGATGCTGTGGAGAGGTGCACCGTGTGGTGTTGTCACGGGAGGAAGGGGCTACATCCCCAGCATATCTATGGACTGCTCGGAGCAGCTGCATGTTGCCACTGGGCTGTCAAAGGACTTGGCGCTGCTCAGCAAAGCAAAGGTTTTGCAGCTGGGCCTGGTTTAAAATATTGTGTGTACACATGTGGTGAGACCACTGGCTGATGGGCCGCTGCTGCAGCAGCAATGTTGATTTTGTGGCTGGGCCTATTTAGGCTATGTAATAGGACGAGTTTTCAACGGCTCCTGGGCTCCAGGTAAGTAGTACGTATAGCAGCATTTGTTTCAACAGCATACTGGGCTGTACTTATCGTACAGTGCACATGTGCAGTTCAACAGCCGTTCATTCCTTAGGTTGCTGTGTTGTATTGGTGGTGTTTGGCAAGCGCAAGTATACCGGTGCAGCAGTATGGCAGTACCAGGGGCAACAGGTGCCTGTGTCAGATCAGTTCAAATACCTGGGTGTTCAGTTTCATGCCACCCAAGGTGTGTCTGCTTGCATGGAGGCTCTAGCAGCTGCAGGCAGCAGGGCAATGTGGGCAATGTTGGCTCGGTGCAAGGAGCATGGCGTCAGCAACCTGTCAATGCAAGTGCAATTGTTCAACACGCTCGTGTCCCCCATTTTATGCTACTGCTCAGAGGTCTGGGGTCCAGCTCTGCTGAGACAACCTGGATCTGGTGCTGCTTTGGTCGGCAAGTTGCAGGACAATGTGATTAGCAGAGTCCAGTATCTTTTTCTGCGCACTATTGCAGGTCGTGTCCGCAAATCAACTTGCCGCATGCTTTTATCGAGGGAGTTTGGTGCCCAACCTTTGGTGTGCACTTGGTTGCGTGCAGCTTTAGCTATGTGGAACAGGGCTGTGGAGTTGGGTGATGCCTCCTTGTTGGGGCGCGCAATGCGTGAGAATTTGCGGTTGTCTCAGACGTCGAGCAGTAATAGTTTATGGTGCAGGCAGTTGCAGCGTGTGCTGTCTTATACACATGACCATTTCCGGCAGTTGACTATGGTTATGCCGCGGCTGCAAAGCTTTGTGGATCTGGATGCCAAAGTAGTATTAAGTGCATTTGAGGGGTGTTTGTATCAGCAGTGGCAGGGGTGCTCGCAGAATCCACGTGATGCTGTCACCGGGGCTGGAATTTACAGTACATATGAACGATGGTTTGCTGCTTGCTCGGGTGATAACTTGCAGTCTGTGCGTCCTGAGTCTTGGTGCCCCCAATATGTTTTGCAGACCGCTGGGCTCAATGGGGAGCATGTTGGTTCTCTGGCTCGTTTCCGACTTGATGCCCATGATCTGCGTGTATGCACTGGTAGGTGGCACCGTCCGCCTTTGGTGCGGTCTGATCGGACATGCCAACGTCCTGGATGCCACTTGGGTCAGGTCGAGGACGAGTTTCACATGGTTTTTGAGTGTCCTTTGTACGCGCCAGTTCGCGAGCGTTTTGCTTGCCTTTTTGAACCATTTGGAGGTTTGTCACATACGTGGGGTGGTATAGCCTCTTGTCAGCCAGATGGTTCGCATATGATGACCTTTATGCGGCAACAACCTGCTCTTGTGGCTGCCTTTGTGCATTGTTGCTATTTGGTGCGCTGCCACCCGGAGGCGGACCCTGAGTCCTTCTTGTCTTCGGTTTCTGTTGCTCAAGCGATCGATGCAGCGGACGAGTTTTTCTCTGCTGATTCTTCTGTTTGTTCTGATGACGATGATATATTCTATGAGGTTTCCCCGCCCCAATGAGCCTCTCGTTGGCTCCTGAATGGGGTTCCCACTCCTTGTTGGGTGGAGCATGTAATGTAATGTAACGTCAGGAGGCAGAGCTGCTGGACTTCCGCAGCGGTGGGGCACAGCGCATCATGGAGGAGCTGACGATGTGCTTTGGGCCTTTCGAGAAGATAGCTAACAGCCCTGCGCAGTACAGGCAACAGCATCTCCACACCCTGCACCAGGCAGGGGCCGCCCTTCTGCAGATAGCAGGACCGCAGGTGGAGGCTGCAGGCGGGGTTGGCAGGGTGCTAGGCAAAAGCTACGTGCAGATTGGGCGAGACAAGGTGCACCTGGTCGCAATGCTGCCAGATGTGCTGTTCAAGTACGACCTGCTTGACCTGCAGCGGGTGATGAAGCAGCGGTTTGGGTTCACCTTCTGGCAGAACAGGACCGAGGGTGAGCTGCGAGCGGAGCGCATGATTCAGAGCCACAACAGCTTCAAGATGGAGCTCAGCAGGGCGCCGCCTGGCACCAAGCCACGCTTCAGGCATGGGCGGTGTGTGCTTGACAGGCGCACACCCGATGCCACTGTTTGGAGCAGGCGGCACCTCCTGAAGCTGGGGGCGCATGCAGCGGAGGCGCCAATCGAGATCGATACAGAGCCACAATTCCCGGACGCAGCAGCAACGGCAGCTACAGCAGCGGGGGCAGCAGCAGCAGCAACAGCGGCAGCAGCAGCAGGGGCAGCAGCAAATGCTGCTGCTGGCCAGGCAGCAGATGCTGCTGCTGGGGGGCGCATGGGGCAGGCAGCAGCACCAGCTGCTGCACCAGCACCAGCAGCACCAGCAGCTGGCGTTGTTGCCCCAGCCGCCCCAGCTGCTGCGCCAGCAGCAGCGAGACCACGCCAGGATCGTGCGCTTGGCGGCAACAAGACAGGAGCAGGGTCTGCAGCAGCAGGTACAGCAGGCAAGCCGCGCAACGCTGCCGGCAGCGCTGCGCCGAGCGTCTCTAAGCCTGCAGCGCCTGCTGGTGCTTGGGCTGGCGACCGTGGCACCTCTGCGCGGCAGGACAGAGCAGATGGGGCGGGCACCTCCATGGGGAGCGTGTCTGAGAGGCTGCTGCAGAAATGGCAGGCCGGCGGCATGGGGAAGACCGACACAGCAGAACAGCAGCAGTACCCGCCGCCACCCGCTGCTGCTGCTCAGCAGCAGCAGCAGCAGCAGCAGCAGCAGCAGCAGCAGCAGCGTCAGGAGGGTGGTGGCAGCTCCTCTGCTGCACAATAGAGGGACGGGAGCCGGCAAGGGGATGGGGATGAATCTGGTTCGGTGTGTTTGCGTTTGGACCAGTGTGCTAACCCTTTCAACATCTTGTACTGGAATCTGAATGTGCTCACTGCAGAGCAAGCAGTATCATTGGAGCGCCTTGCGCAGCGGGTAGATATGTTGTTGTGTGTTGAGTTGGGCAGAGAGGATCCCTTTGACATACCAGGGTTCACATGCTTCCCTGGGCTCCCTCGTGTGAATCGGTCCGTTGTTGGGGCAGGACGTGGGCAGGGCATGGCGATCTGGGTTCGACAGCAGCATGCTAGGCATTGTGTGAGTGTGAAGCGTACAGATTACTACATGTGGTTACGTGTGGCTGCTCCGGGCTTCCGGGCAATGTATGTTTGTGTAGTATATCTTCCTCCTTCAACGTCGACAGTTGAGTGGCAGAACACTAGTGGCTGGTTGCAGGCTTTTGCTGACCTGCAAGTAGATGTGGTGCATTTTCAGGCTTTGGGCAGCGTTTGTGTTTTTGGTGATTTCAATGCTCGGACGGGCACTGCTGACGAGTCCGGTGCAGGCGCGCAGCAGTTGTTAGATGCGATGGGCCTACCTGCCGGCCCGGTGCAGGGCGCCACGGCCGCTTTGCCCCCACGGTGCAACTCTGACACAGCCACAGTTTGTGTGTTTGGCAAACTCTTGATGCATTTGTGTGCTAGTACGGGGCTCTCCATTTTGAATGGACGGGCTCCAGGCGACCAGCACGGTGCTGCAACCCACCTCTCCAACAACGGTAATGGTAGTGTTATTGATTATGGCCTCGTGTCCCGCTGTCTTCTGCCTGCTGTGTCCAACTTTGCTGTGTTGTCACAGGGCACAGTGGCATTCTCTGATCATCATGCTCTTGTGTGTGTCCTGGACTGGCCAGTGGCACTGCAGCAGGGATCTGTGGATGCCGGCTTCACGCCTATCACTACACCGTGTGTGAAGTGGGACCCAGACAAACGTGCGAGGTACATTGGTGCTCTCTCTGCTACCCGCCATGATCAACTGCGTGCGAATATTATTGAGGCTATGCAGGGTGGACAGCTGTCAGTGACTGAGGCCTTTTCTCAGTGGAGTGCGTCTGTGTGTGAAGTTGCTGCAAATGTGTTTGGAGTGTCGACCGGTCGTACCGGTAGAATGAGTGACGGCCGCAAAGCCAATGCTTGGTTTGGCAAGTGCAAACCTGAGTGGCAAGCCTTGCGGCAGGCAGTGCTACGTGGCGACACCCACGCTGCTGCTGCAGCGCGGCGGTCATTTAATGCTGCAAAGCGGCGAGCTAAACGTGTGTGTGAGCGTCAGGTGCATGCCCGTTTACTGCATGATTTGCGGCACAATCCGCGGCGATTTTGGACTGCATATAAGGGCCGTGCTGCCCCAGGTGCCGCCCAGGATCCTGCAGGGTTTGATGCGCACTGGCGTCAACTGTATGGCTCCAGTGGCCAGCATAGCCTGCCTGAGTGTGCTACGTCTGTGTCTGAGCTGACGGCGTCGCTTGAAAGTCAGGCTGCCCCTGTGACTGACGGATTTGCAGCAGCTTTGAACTCCAGCATCAGTGTTGAGGAAGTGGAGTGTGCTCTATTGCGCATGAAGAATGGCCGTATGGCGGGCCCTGATGGCATGCGTGGTGAACTGCTAAAAGGTGCATACAGTGAGGTGGAGCTACCAGATGGCACTTTTAAGCATCTTTTTACATTATCGAGTGAGTTGCGTGACATCCTAGACCATGCTTTCTCCACTGGGGATGTGCCTGCTGTGTGGAGTTCTGCCTACCTGTGTTCTGTGTTCAAGCGTGGTGATGTCAGTGTCAAGGATAACTATCGTGGTATTGCCGTTGGTTCAACCATGGGCAAGCTCTACAGCATGATTTTGGAGAAGCGTCTGTCGGCTTTTTGTGAGCAGCACGGTTTCAGGGCTTCTGGTCAGGCAGGATTTCGGCCTGGCCGCCGCACCAGTGACCACGTGTTCGTCCTCAAGCATCTGATCGATAAGAGCAGGTTGGATAAGCAGCACATGTTTGCGTGCTTTGTGGACTTCAGGAAGGCTTATGACCTTGTACGTCGCGACCTGCTGATGAAGTGTCTAAGCGACATTGGTGTGCGTGATAACATGCTCCGTGCGATTGTTTCGATGTACTGGCATGCCCCTATGATCACCAAATTTGGACGCACTGCAGGCCAGCCTTTTGACAGCACCAGGGGCGTGAAGCAGGGCGACCCCCTGTCTCCGCTGCTCTTTGGCATTTTCTTTGATCGCATAGAGCAGTGGCTGGAGGAGCGCGCGCGTGAATGCGGTGTGCAGCTGGGTGGGCGCTTGCTGAGACTGCTGCTGTATGCGGATGACCTGGCCTTACTAGCCAGCAGTCAGGAGGAGCTGCAACAACTGCTGGATGCTGTGAGTACCTTCTGCGCGCATTATGATATGGAGGTGAATGTGGGAAAAACAGAGGTGGTAGTATTTGGCCACCAGCGCTACCGGGGTCCTGCGCAGTGGACCTTTGTTGGCAGGGATGGTGTGCGTGTGCCTGTGCCCAGAAGCAGCGAGTTCAGGTATTTGGGATGTGTGTTCCATGAGACTAAGGGTGTTACAGCATGTGTTTCGTCCCTGGCAGCTGCTGGCTCGCGGGCAATGTGGGCCATGCGCTCCCGCTGCGCTGACCACCACATCACGGGGCTTGGCTTGCAGGTGCACCTGTTCAACTCACTGGTCTCGCCAATCTTGGGCTACTGCTCAGAAGTGTGGGCCCCTGCACTGCTTCATAGCTGCGGAAGTGGGCCGCAGGGCGTTGCCAAGGCGCTTAGCAATGACATGCAAGTGGTGCAGTTCATGTTTTTGCGTATGTTGGCTGGGCGTGTTCGCAAGTCTACTTGCAGGCAGCTGCTATTGCGTGAATTTGGCTGCAGACCCCTGATCAGTGGTTGGTTCACAGCTTGCTGGGACCTGTGGGACCGGGTGGTCTCACGGCCGCCTAGTGACTGGTTGTTTTTAGCAATGCAGGAGAACAGAGACCTCAGTATGCGCACCTACCCAAGCAGCGCTGATCAGGGTAGGCAAAAGTCCTTGTGGTTCTGGCAGTTTAGGTCCCTTGTGCGCACGTTGCATACCCGCACGGGCACGTTGGGCGACATACCTGATGCACTGGTCGGTCTGCACTGCCTTGAGGAGTCTGATATGCGCTGTGTGCATGAGGCTTTTCAGTTTTGGTTGTATCAGCAGTGGCATGATTTACCCACCGATCCCAGAGTTGCTGGTTCCGATACTGTCATGCATTCTACGTACGAGAGCTGGTTTGCATGCACATCACTTGATCAGCTGGATATGTCACAGCCGTCTGGCTGGTGTCCAGACTATGTGCACAACACTGCTGGCCTCAACAAAGTCCACCTGTCGTCATTGATGCGTTTTCGTCTGGGTGCACATGACTTGCGCGTGGCTACTGGTCGGTGGGAGAGGGCTGGCAACTCCTTGTTACCTAGACATCAGCGGCTTTGCACCCGATGCGCTGCTGGCCAGGTTGAGGATGAGTTCCACGTGGTGTTTGAGTGTGATGCTTACGAGCTAGTCCGGGAGCGTTTTTGGTGTCTGTTTGATGAGTTCGGTGGTTGGCAGAACCCAAGTGCATTAGCAAACCCAAGCGGGCGATGTCTGGCAGACTTTATGCGGCAAAGACAAAGTAAGGTTGCTGCTTTCATACACAGTTGCTTACTGGTACGTAGCGATCCAGAGTTGGCACATTTGTTGCTTCCCAGTGATGGCATTACTAGTAGTGCTTCTGAAGTTACTGATTCTCTGAGTTCTGAGCTCTCTGAGCTTGTTGAGGTTGCGGTTTCTTCCGGTTGATGGTCTTCTTTTGAGTTTTGTGGACCCCATGAGCCTTGTTTGGCTCCTTTGCGGGTGGGCCAGTGGCCCTACTTTGGTAATTCGGTAATTCGGTAATTCGGTAATGTATATTTCCTGAAACACGCGAAGGTACCTAGCAGGTTCACCACCTGATTGGTAAAGAGTTGCAGGAAACACACTTTACAGAGCACAATGCAGCAAATGCGTCACTCACATGTGAGTACATGCTAGAAGGGGGCGCCAGCCCGGCCCCCGCTGAATTGTCATGCGTGCTGTTCAACACATGCAGGCCTGCACAGTTGACTTCAGGAGCTTGTTGCACATGCAGAACTGCTGGGCCATGCATGCTGGCTGAACAGCAGACTACCCTGCTTGGAAACTTTTGAAGCTGAAATGGAGCCAGATAGCTGCTACCGGGCAGTTAGCCACTTGCAGGATCCCACCATCATGTTGCCGTTATGATGACAGCGCCCCCCTCCCCCCAGTTCAATCCAACAATTCTACACATCAGCAAGCATTAGGTTTGTATGCAACCATGCCAACGGATAAAAAATCAGCGCAACATGCTCGAGTCAAGCTCTGCTACAACAGCAACCTTGAGACAGCTGAGCCACATCCCAGCCACATAACTTATGTGCTTGAAGCCTGCCAACACCTCCACCCACCCACCCAGCACTGCCACTGTACACTTACCAGCCCACACACTCTATGACAAAGGAGCACACACTGTGTGGGGCATGCTGTCTCCCCAAGCATTCCTCTACACACTTCACACCCAACCCACATGCAGCTTTTCCGGCAGCAGCACAGCAGCCTCTTGCCCTTAGCGCGCTGAACCAGCATGCGAGCTGCCAGCCTGCAGGCCAGCATCCAACAGCCGATGCCTTTCCCCGCTCAACTGAGGCTCGACGTCCTCTGGATCCTGCAACAATTCGTCTATGCTCTGCTGCTGCGGCACGCGTGCATGACGCGCAGTGGCCATCGCAGGCTGACTCACGCCTCTGTTGGCCTTTGCTGGCGCATGCTTGCTCAGCATATGCACCGCCAAAGCACCCACCCCACCGCCCAGCAGCAAGCACACAACAACAATAGCGATGAAACTCGCAGCGCTGGCACCGCCCTGTCCGCCACGCTTCCAGGGAGACACGCGCAGCGTCTTGAAGTCCTGCGTATCGCGCCCGGCCGTCGTCTGGTACTCTGCCAGCTGCGTCTGCATCGCCTGCAGCTGCTGCACCAGCTGCTGCACCAGCTGCGGGTCGGCCATCTGCTTCACCTCCTGCTCGTACTCCTCCTGCTCCTGCTGCTCGACCCGCTCCTCCTGCGCCCCATCCTCCCTCTCGCCCGCGTCGGTGACCACGCCGCCATCCGCCGCATCCTCCAGCGCGGCCTGGCCGGCGCCTGCGCCGCCCTGCTCCGCACGCACCGCAGCCGCAGCCGCCGCCTGCGCTGCGGGGTGCCCGCCCACATGCAGGTGCGCAAGCACGGGCCTCTGCGCAGCGGCACTCAGCACCGGCGGCGGCAGGACATGCTCCGGCGCCCCAAAGCTCTGGGGCACCAGCACGTACTTCTGGACCGGCCCGCACTCCTCGCACAGCGGCGCGACGTACACCGCGAGAAGCCGGTCGCCAGCGCCGGTCAGCTGCAGCGCCGCCGGCCCCAGCGCGAGGTCGTGCGGCCACAGGGCGGTGCTGTTGGGCATGCGCCACGCGAACGAGGGCTCCGCGACGTCGAGCAGCGTCGCGTCAAAGCCGGGCTTCCAGGTCAGCGCCAGCGTGCGGCCGTAGGGGCCCTTGGCCAGCGCCCACACCTTGCCAAATTGCTGCAGGTCCACGGTGGCTGCGGCACGCGGCAGGCCAGGGCGCGAGGTTCGGGGCAGCGGGCGAGCATCAGCATTCGGTCACACACATAAAAAGGGGCTGGGCGTGGGTAGAAATCAGCTCGTAGCAGACGACAACAGCAGGGCTGCGCATGCGGGAGTCTCCTGTAGGCGAATTCAGCCAGTGCTGATGCGGCAGGAGCATGCGGTCATCTGCATCGCCCGCCGGCTACCCTCACACACATCGCCCGGCTGCCCACATGGCTGAGCCTGCCACCCCAGCCTGCCACACCAAACCTGCCCCTTGCCCGTGCCTGCCGCAAGCTCACCTAGCAGCTCCCTGCTCTGCAGGTCAAAGCGGTGCACGCGCCCAAACTCCCGGTCAGCCAGGGACACCTCCCCGTCACACTCATCAACCACCAGGCTGTGGGCGACGCCCATGCCGCTGCCGCCGCGGCCGTTGCCGCCGCCAGCTGCCTTGGGCAGCTCGTACTGCGCAGCAAAGGCGCCGTCCGGCTTGTAGCGGACCACGCGGCTGTTGCAGTAGCCGTCCGACACCAGGAACGAGCCGTCATTCATGAACGCCACCTACAGACAGCCAGCAAGCAGGCAACGAGCAGGACAAGAGCACTATCTGCATGTTAGCATGCAGGGAGAGCAGCAGCTGGCACCGCCAGGCATGAGCTACCAGTCACGATGAGCCCTGCGCTGACCACCAGCGGTTGCAACCCCACAAGACCTGCCACTGCTGCTGCTGGCCATCATCAACCGGCCAAAGACATGCGGCATGCGTGCATTCTGACAATCCCATCCCACTGCTGGCGCACCGGAAGCCTCTCACACACGCAAGCCCTGCTGCTCTGCTGCAACCCCGACCCCTGCCGTGCATGCATCCTGTCGCCCCCATCCTACTGCTGGCGCACCGAAAGCCTCACACACGCGCGAGCCCTGCTGCTCCGCTGCAACCCCGACCCCTGCCGTGACCGCCCGGCCCTCCTGCCGCATCCACCTGGGTGGGCTTGCACAGCTCCCTGGGGCCGCTGCCTGGCGTCATCTTCCTGCCGAGCGCCATGATGAGCTGGCCGCTGGCCGTGAACTTGAGCACCTGGTGCCGCCCGACATCGGCCACCCACACGCTGCCATTGCGGTCCACGGTGATCATGTGCGGCATCCAGAACAGCCCCGCACCCCAGCGCCGCAGCACCTTGCCTGCGCTCGTTTGGAGGCACAACACGCACGCAGGGCAGTCAGCAGAGGCACAGCGGGAGGTTCGAGCACAACACAGGCTGCGCCAACTGAATCAATGCTGCATGCATAGTGTGTTGCTGCAAGCAACCAGAGGAAGTGCTGCCCGGCCTTGCTGCTGGACAACGTTGCGACAGAGTGTTGTGCATTGTTGCATGGGAATCAGGCAACAACACCACCCGCACAGCAGGGCAAGCAGCTGCAGATTCACCCCCCCCCCAAAAAAAGACGACCACCACTCAAGCGGCTGTCGCAAATATCAAACGTCAACCAACCCCCGCCTGGCCCCACCTGTGTCAGGGTGCATCTGCAGCACCACATCCACCCCGATGGGGTCTGCCTCGGTGATGCGCTCGCTGACGTCAAACGTGTCCTCATCCCACACGCGGCCGCCCCTGTGCAGCGCCCACAGCGTGCCATCAGGGCCCATGGCTACGCCCGCCACGTTGCCCAGCACACTCTGCAGCAGCGACAGCAGTCGCAGACAGGAGGACAGCACACGCACGGCAGAGGCGCAGGCGCTCAGCGCAAGCGGCAGGACAGCAGAATGTTACACAGGGCAGAGTATCGCATGCATCTTTTGCAAATCAAGCAAATGCAGACCCGCTGCTTGCATTCCAGACCGCTGCTGCCGGTGCTGCTCCTATTACGCCTCGCAGTCTTGCTGCTCCTGCTCTCTTGGCGACTCGAGCCTCTGGCCACTGCTGCCGCTGCCGCTGCCACGTTGCCGCGCGCCG
>JACERP010001320.1:0-22809 GCA_014080715.1 Scenedesmus sp. NREL 46B-D3 | reverse complement strand
CGATGTCGCTCAACTCAATGCGAACGTGCAGTGTCACCAAGTTGAGACCGTAAATGACTGCAGCACTATTTGGATGAACGCGAACGGCGACAGAGACTGAGCATATGACTGGATCAAAGCACAGTGGGCCAGCTGTCTGCCGTGCACCTGCAAACTTGCCGGCAGCTGCAACCTTTGCAAAGTGCCGCTGCATGCAGCAAGGAAACTTCAACATGACTGGCATCCACAGCCTTCGCAGTTCCTTCTGCGTGATCAACTGGTACTGCTTCCCAGTAGGTGTGGATGCACTGTGAAAGCATCATAGGTGACATAGTCGAAGAAGTCCAGGGACTTGTGCTGCCTGAGGGCCTCTGCCAACTTCTGCTCATTTGGCGCAGCTGTTTGGCACCAGGGCTGTCCATGTAGATGCCCCTGCAAGAAAGCACAGGTCGGGGCATGTAGACAGCACAACAACCTTAGAACCAGACAATTAATTTGAGTGACTGCAAGGCGTATATCCTCTTTGAGGCGTAATCCAGCTGCAGTGCAGATACTGCTGCAGCTGAATTAAATGCACCAACCAGTTGTTCACACAGGCCGCTCTTGCCTTCAAGGCTGGGCATGGGGATAGAACCCCGTGGCATGCACACACAGCAACACTGATGGACTCGCAACGAGTTTTCAAGGTCGCTCCAGAGTTTGTATTGCTTGTGCTGGCATCAGCCTTTTGTACACTACCTAGAGTATGGACATGTATTTCAAGCAAGCGACCTGTCCTGAGCTGCTGGTGCTGCCTTTGCCCTCACCATCCACTGCGTGATGGCAGCACCATGCGCGTCTGCAAGGTCGTAGCCCTGAAACAGCTGCAGCGCCAGCTTGAAGCGCTCAAAGAAGGGCAGCAGCGGCGATGTCAGCCTGCACAGCACACCGCCCATTAACTTGGTTTGATAAAGTCAATCAGTTCAATTGGAAGTAATCATGTGTGTCGATTGTGGTCGAGAACTAAGCCTGTGCAGGTGTAGCCGTCAGGTAATGAAGATATATCAACGGGAACAGCACACAACTCAGCTGTGCCATGCGGCATAACATCTGAGCCACAGAGAAGGTGCGTCACCAGGGCACCCTCTCCCAAGGGCAGCGCACTGCACTCACCAGTGAGGGCTGGCCGGCCGCACAGGTATGGCCCTCCTTGCTGCTGCAGTGCGCTGCTGAGCTGGCTGCACTGCTGCTCAAAGCGCTGCACCCTGGGAGCGGCTCGGTTGGGTGCCCACACCCCAGCAGTGTGCAGTGGAGCCAGCCACTATGTCCAGGCCTGACAGCAGGGTCACGTGGGTGGGGGGGGATCATGGTTAGATATGTATGCTTGGAGGCCAGAGCTGCTGGCAACTATAATTTGTCATGTCACCTGCTATGACAAGGCGGCTGCTCAGCAAAGCAATTGCCTTGTGCTAGCATGCCATGGGATGTGCCGCGCAGTCACATAGCGCTGCAGTGAGTGCATCATGACTGATGCATGCGTGAGACTCGCAAGGGGTGAGCGCATGTCACACTGTGCACCCCTCATCATTGGCTCACCTGCTGACACAATGCTGGAGGTGCTGTTGAGCAAGGCATCCATCTGCTTCCTAGCACCAGGAGCTGCAGGCACCAGGGAAGCATCTGTTTTGAATGTCCCATCAATCCACCTGCAGGCAGCGGCCGTCAGTGTCTGCGACAAGCTCTGGGATGCACTTGGCGGTCGATGTGCTGGCACCTGAGCTGCGGCACCTGAGTGCGTGGTACACCACCAAAAGTCAGCTGCTGGTGCTGTTGCTGGTGCTGCTGTCAGCAGCCGCCTGGTGAAGCCTTGAACACACCACCGAAAGTCAGCTGCTGGTGCTGTTGCTGGTGCTGCTGTCAGCTGGCTGTGCAGCACAAACCTGCTTGGGTGAGCGGCCCCTTGCCCCCCACCTGCACAGGTCCAAGCTCTCTACGCGTGCCTCGCCCTGGTGCACTACTGCTGGCACCAGCCCACGCGAATTGATGGAACGGTACCAGGAGGGCTTGTCTGACAGGTCCACCTGCACCAGCTCAAACGGCACAGCCTGCGCATCACAGTAGCATGGTGATCAGCACACACATGGCGGTGGAATGCACTCTAGATGCGCGTCTGCACCCAGGTAGTGGCCTCTATTTTGAGGTGGAGCTTGACTGTATAATGTCTGCATGTTTGCCTTGGTGATGCTGCACCTTGTACAGCAGCGTCAGGAATACCCGCTGTGCATAGGGGCACAGCGTGTGAGTGTACAGCACTGGCTTGGTGGACGCCTGCATAGGACCTCGCAGATCTGCTGCGTGGTGAATGTTGAAGGTGCGTGCAGCCTGCATGGTGTAACCAGGACAACACACGAACAAATGTAGGGAGACGCAGTGTATGCAGGTACGGCCAGCTGTTGTACGTTTAGCAAAATGTGCTTGCCTGCTATCCTCTGCTGTTACTTTGTCTGTTGACATCCGCCGGTTTGGCTTCGTTCGCAGCCATGAGTAGGATTAACTCATAATAATAAGCGGGCCGCTTGTTCGCCTTCCAAAGCTCTGTCTTCTCTTCCGTTCCGACAACGTTCGACTCCTTTGTCTGGGCTCTCCCAGATCTCCACTCATGCTGCCCCTCAATTCTCTATCAGGCAAAGGCTTGCTTCCAAGGCATAGACGCGTACATTGTCAGCCAAACGTCAGTTCAACGGTAACAGGGTTCATCACTGCCGTTGCCTTGCCTCGCCAGGCAACAACACCAAACCCTACTGACAGCTGCAGCAGCCCTCGCGAAGAAAGTCTTGATAATTCATTGGCAGCATGCATGCTGAGACGACGGCAGGTGATTTCAACAGCGGCAATTGCAGCTGCAGCGCATTGGCTGGTGCTGCCCCAGCTGGCAGCAGCAACGGCTGCCAGTATCCAGAAGGTTGACCCGCAGCTGCTGGCAGCATTCCAGGAGGCGCTGTCTGCCCAAAGCTATGAGGTGAACACCACGATTGATGCAACAGTGCACTTAACAGCGTGATGCAGGGCCATGAGAGCGAGGTTGATTTGCTGCACCAATCGAACCAGCAGCTGCAGCAAGATCCAATACCTTGGGCATGCTTGCATGCCTGGATTTGCTTGCAGCAGAGTCTTGCAAACTGGCAGTAAGACACCAGCTTCTAGTGTACTATTCAAATCTAATTTTTAAATAATTGTTTTTACGCACATGCAAATGCAAATATCCGCGCAGTTGTTGCAACTCATTGGGAAACACACTGATGATACCGCCCATTCCATCAACAGGCGATGGAGGCAGCCTGGACAAAGGCAATACGCCTTGCACCTGACAACGCAGCAGCCTGGAGCAACAGAGGCACAGCAAGGCTGCAGAACGGCCAATGGCGAGCAGCCTATGAAGACCTGTTGGCAGCAGCACACCTAGAGGAGCAGCAGCTTGGGGCAGCAAGTGGTCTGACCCAAAACAACTTGGGCAATGCGGAGGGGGCGTTGGGGCGTTGGCAGGATGCCATGCAGCACTATGAGGCAGCAGCCGATGATGCAGACGTCGGTAGCATTGCGCTGGCAAACTATGCGCTGGCAGCGTTTGAAACTGGAAAGGATGAGCTGGCAATAAAGTCAGCACGCACGCTGCTGCGCAGGTGTGTGCGAGCGTGGTGCCTGCGCCTACCATACTCTGCTGTATTGGGCGGGTACAGAGAGAGTCAAGACGCAACAGCACAAAGTTTGCCATGAACCAACTGCAATGTCACCTGGCCAACTTGCAGCAAGCAACGCCCTGCCACTACGCAGCCTGCTTGCCGCCCTATAGCTTGTCCCCCATCTCACCCCCACTTCCATGCTCTGCTCTGCTCTGAACCAGGAGCGATGGCAAGATACTCCTGCTGCTGTTGGTGTCAAAAAAGGCTCTCTGTGTTCACGTGCCTGCTGTCACAGGGACGCGCAGTTCATGGACATGCGCTGTGCGCTGGCGGCTTTCCTGTGGGGCAGCGGGCAGCGCTCAGCAGCAGAGGGCCAATGGGAGCAGCTGCAGCAGGACGCGGACGGCCTGGGCGCTGCAATGTACAGCAGAAGCACAGCCGTGGAGAGGGTGCGGCACAGATGGCCACCGCGAGCAACCGCGGCTCTGGCAGCATTTCTGTCGCTGTCGGATGTCGGCCAGGCTGAGGGGTATGACCTGCAGATGCACGAGTACAAGTTTGCAGCGCTGTGAGTGGTTTTGCACTGCAGTAACAGTGTCAGGCCTGCAGCAACTGCAGTACAATGTCGCACTGCATGCTGCTGTGTTGCTCAGCAGCCTCGGGCGGGTTAGAAAAACATTTATGGTGATCATTTTAGTCGGACTTGGGGCCTATATGGTTTGCAGCGCCAAGGGTGCTGTGAGCACTGCTAACCAGGGACAGCACGCGGTCAATCTGCAGCAACGGTGGTCAGGTGCAGAGTTCAAGTATGGCTGAGTGTGCCGCTGATAACGCTATGACAAGTCAAATGGTGACCAACTCTGTAACAAGCTCAAGCTCTGACCCAGCTCTGTGTGATAAAATATCAGTGTCCAAGCTAAAAAGCTTTAGGAATACCTAAAGCTTTTAAGCTTGGTACGTACCTTAAGGTACTGCACGCCCCGGCCTGCACTCATTACAACTGCAGCTCAGGCCATGTGCCACAACACCTCCACAGCACCAGTGTACACCACTGGTGTACAAGGCTTGGTGTCTGGGTATATGACGCCAACCAGGGAGCGCGCTGCTTGGCCTCGGGCGAGGTGCAGCAGCCCAATGCTTGATCCACTATGACGTTATGTTGTTGTTAACCAGCAGCAGCTGCTGCAGCACTGTGACCTAGTAGAGAAACTAAGCAGGAAAATGCAGATCCCCCAACCCCTCATGCAAGACTGCGCGTGCAGGCAACGCTAGCTCAACCCACTGTAGGATGCTGTAGCAGGACGCACCACTGTGGTTTGACTTAGCACCGACTGCAATGTAGGGCCTGAAGCCCACCGCCCGCATGCTAGGTCAGCTGCACATACAGACACATGCTGAGGCCTGCTGCCGGTGGTTGGTGGGCACCTCACAGATCATTTGGTAGGGTATAAGACAGCAAAACATCAGCGTGACAGATGCTGTCACATGATAGTCGCTATGATGATGATGATGATGATGATGATGATGATCATGATGATGATGATGATGATGATGATGATGATGATGATGATGATGATGATGATGATGATGATGGTGTTGATCATGAGACGAATGTGATGGCTACATGACAGACACATGCACCACATTGTAGCCGGTTTTCTTTGCTTTTTACCAAATACCAAATACCAAATACCAAAGCAGGGCCACAGGCCCACCCACTCAGGAACCAAACAAGGCTCATGGGGTCCCACAACAGCCAAGGAGTACCAATCCAACCAACTAATCCGAGGCCTCAACAAGTTCTGAGGATTCTGTCTCTGAGGCACTAGTGTCACTTGGGAGCACAGCAAGCGCCATAGCCGGATTACACCATCATGGTGTGATCTGCATGATGCCCATGAGCGGCAGTGCGCCAAACTTGCGCCATGCGCCACACAGACTGCACATCTGCAGTCAGTGTGCTGGCTGCCAGTTTTCCAGCTTCCAGAAGTCTTTAAAGTCTAAGTTGCCACCACACAGGATGATTCCTATGTTCAACGGCTGCTGCTGCTGCTGCTGCTGCTGCTGCTGCTGCTGCTGGTGTTGGCTGCTGTTGGCTTCACTGCTACTCACTGCTGCTGCTGCTGCTGCTGTACCTCTACTGGCTGCCGCCGCCTTTGCGTGTGCAATTGCGGCTGCAAAGTCCTTGGACAGCACAGCAGCCAGGCCTGCAGCTCCGCTTGGCTCCACCACCAGCTTCATGCGCTCAAAAAGCAGCTGCATGGCGGCCACGATGTCTCCATCGCTGACCGTCACCACACCATCCACCAGGTCGCGCACCACCGGCCAGGTGTGCTTGCCAAGGCGCGCTGCAGGCAGGTTGCAGGCAGCAGCAGCAGAGGAAACGCGACGTATGCAACAAGAAGCTTCATGAATCATGAATGACTGCAATGAGAGCCTACAGACCATCTCACTCGTGGTTTTGCGCCAGCAGCAGACAGCACTTGCGCACCACATCGCACCCTGCAACAAGCCATCGCACAGGACGAGTGGTGACAGTCATCAACTGCAGCTGGCCATATGATTCACAATGACACATATTCTCACCTTGCAGGCCGTCAGCAATGGTGATGGGCTTTGGTAGATCAGCCACCAGCTGCCCTGCGCGCTTACTGGCTGCCACGTCTGCAGCATCGTTGCTGCCGCAGGGCTCCGCTGCCAGCACCAGTATGCCCGGCTTGAGTGCTTTGGCTGCCAGGGTGATGCCTGACAGCATGCCGCCGCCGCTCACTGGCACTACCACCACGTCCAGCTCAGGCACCTGACGGAATGGAAGATGACCAGCAGCAGGACCAGCAGCAATGCAGCAGTGGGTTGACCCGCTGCTCCTGTTTCTGTGGAGCCTGCAGAGGAGGTCCAGCTAGCTCTACGTCTGCCAACTTCACGCAAGGGTGCATGGAACCTCACACTTGCAGGCCGTACAGCGCAGTAAGACAAGGCTGGTACGGCTGTGAGAATGTAGTGTGCTTGTGACCAACATCACAGTCCTCAATCCAGAGCGGTGTCTGCACCTGCTGCAGCAGCTCCAGGCCGATGGTGCCTTGGCCAGCTATCACTGGCGCGCAGTCGTACGGCGGGATGAACATGGCACCCGTAACAGCAGCTATATTGGCTGCAGTGGTCTCGCGTGCTCCCATGCTGGGCTCACACAGAATGAGGTTGCCTGGGTGAGGCGAAGGATTTGCAAGCGCAAGTGCAGCGTTGCAACGCGGGGGTGACATGCAGAGTAGCAGAGCGTCAGCTGTCAAGTTGGAGACAGCTCGGCATGAAAATTCAACAGCATGATGCACTGTGAACAAAAACTGCACAGAACTGCATGCAAAAGTCAGCTGCAGGCTTGGAGTTACCAGTACTGCAAGGGCACAGCTGGAAACGCAGGAGCATCCTTCATGTGCTGCAGTGCTCACATGCTGTGCAGATGCTGCTGCTGAGGCCGCCAGCTCACCTCCATACTCCTGCACAGCAGCCAGCTTGCAGGCTGGTGCATTGCTGGGCACCACGATGTACGCAGGGATGCCCCGCAGCTGCGCAGCAAGTGCTAGTGCAGCTGCATGGTTCCCAGAACTGCACACAGCAGACACAAGGTTGCACATTGCAGCATGCTTACGACCAGCTGCCGTTTGCCGCTGTTGCAGAAGCCACTGCATATTCATCCCAGCGTACACCCCAACTTCAGCAGCATGAGGGACTGGAGTGCCTTCATGGGCTCCAACGCGCGGGCTGCACAGAGCCATTCACCTATGTGCATGCTGTGCTGTCGACAGCAGCTGCACTGGAGAAGCCCGCTGCTTGTGAGGCGTGATGCAGCTGCCCCAGCACAACACTGCACTTGCCTGTGGGTAACCACACCTTTCTTGGCCTGCTCTGGTGGCAGCTGCTGCACGCTGTTAAAAGCCCCGCGGAACTTGAAGGCTCCACTGCGACATGCGACAAGCGAGGGGCACAGCCAGTGGTGTGGTGGTCTGGCTGCACAGCGGTGCCAGCTGCATGCGGCATTTCTTGGTGACACAGCTGCTGCTGCAGCCGCACTGCTGGGCAGGTCACAGCCACTGTCTGCACCACCAGCGCGCACCCTTTCTGGAAGATCTCACACTTGAACTTCAGCTTGTGACCAGCCAGGCGATCTAAAGTTGTTGACGTCAGTACCTGCAGCACAACTGAAGCAGTTGCTCTTGTGCAAGATGAAGCCCCCACTCACACCACTGTCAGGCCTAAGACCTTTATGTCCTTACTGGTGTGACGTGTGCATGGTCGCTGATGCGCTGCGCAGCAGCTCTAATGTCATCCAGGCTTGCTGCGTACGTGGTTTGCTGCTCAGCCATGCGCCTGCTCAATGCCGCACTCGATGTGGTGTCACACTTGCAAGCAGCCTAGCAGCAGGAGGGGCGCACTGGCCGCATCTGGACTGCTGAGTGCACGTGTGCCAGTACTGGGCGGTGACCAAGACCAGGACCAGGCAAGGAGTGTCACATGTCACTTTGGCAGGCTGAGGTAGGGTTCTGTGCTTAAGCTTGACGACGCTCGAATACAGTGTTCCATGCTTTTGCAAGAATATACATATATTGGTTGCCAAGGACTGCATGCTGAGTATCCTGATCACGTGACGTTAAGCATCAGCACGCGAACCCATGTTCTGATCAGAGTTTGTAAGGAGTTTGCTCGCACATCCACACAGCAACACATCTCAGAAACAATTATGACTCGAAGCTCTGCGAGGTTCTGGCTGCTGGTGCTGGCTAGGTGGGCTGAGCAAGCAGCAGCTAAAGCAGCAGTTCTGCAATCATATTGAGCTGGAACTTCCGGCAGGATGCAACACGCTAACCCGCGCCTCCTTGAACTCCGTACAGCCTTTGCAGTTTTGCATCCGGCACAGAAATCAGGGGCAAAGTTAGCACGTCAGGTAGGTGCTGCAGCCCAGTGGGCCACACTGCATACCACCCAGTGCAGCCTCAACAGCAGCGCTGCATCAATCGTTCATTTTGATGTTACCTGCAGTTGATGGCTTCAATCTGGTGCCGCTCAAGCCAGGCAGCGCGACAGAGCTGCTGCTGACAAATGCTGCTGGAGAGCAGATACGCACTTTTGCAGACAGCAACGGCTGGTTCACGCTGCATGATGTGGCACCCGGCACATACGTCTTGACAACAACAAACCCAATGTTTGTGTACCCAGAGGTATGTACGGTTTGCACTGATGAGGCTGGCACAGTAGCCAGCACACAGCAGCCGTAGTGCTGTGTGCCCACTTTGGAGCTTCGTAACGGCGGTGTCAGACTGCGCCGCGTCTCACGCAGTGCTGCAAGCACGGCAATGCCAAAGGCTTTTCACCTGCCAGGCGGTGTTGCAGACCCTCGTGATGCATCTCATGCAGTCGCACATGTGCTGACAGGCCCTATTGCTTTGCATGCGTGCTGGCCTCCTGTGTGCTGCAGCTGCAGCTGGACATCACAAGCAAGGCAGGGCTAGCCAGGGCAATGTATCTGGTCAACAAGCAGCAGGTGGGTGCAGCTGGTGCAGGGCAGACAGTTACATGCAAGCTGCTGACGCAGCAGCGTTCGCGTCGTTGAGTGCGGATGCCACAGGCAGGTGCAGGTGGCGGGCCCTGGACCTGTGCCACACCAGCAGCAGCTGCAGCCATTACAGGCAGGGAGCAGTAGTGCTGCAGTTGGCGTGGCAGCAGAGGCAGCTATGGCAGCAGCACTTGCTGCGCATCATCGCCAAGCAGCTTGGCTGCTGTCTTGTTCCTGCCTTTTGATGAGCCTGCACTGTGCTACCACTCTGCAGATGATGGTGCAGCCATTTATCATCAGGCCAGTAGCGCTGGCCCAGTACTACGAGGTACGCTGTTTGGTGCAAGCTTCAGCAGAACAACAGGGCTTGTTGCATGTTTAGGTGCTCTCCCTTGCTGGCTGTGCAGCTTCTGGAAGCAGCGTGCTCACCTGCACATTGCTGTTGCACATGTAACCGCGTCGTAACTTGCTAGCGCTGTGCTGCCAAGTGTGTTTGCTGTTGGCCACCTGCCCGTGGATTTTGCACCTGATTTGCCGTTGCCACCCTCCCCCGCTGCCATCTGTGCCGTGCCAATCCTGCAGCTTCGCAAGCCTCTGGACTTGTGGTCTTTCATCAAGAGCCCTTATGGCTTGATGATCGGCTTTATGCTGTTTGGCATCTTTGTGTTCCCCATGCTTAAGGTGGACCCAGATGAGTACAAGGAGGCCATGGCGCAGCTCAAGGGGCAGCAGCCGGCAGACAGCAGCAGCCAGCAGCGTATCAGAGACAGATGAGTAGTGGGGATGGAAAGCAGAGAACCGTACAGATGTTAAGAAAATGCCGCTTTCCTTGTGGCTGGTAGTACAGCCACAAATACTTACTTTCATAGCACGAGGAGCATGTTTTCATAGGTCTGCTCAGGGTTGTAACACGCACCACCACCAATACTGCCTAGGTTAGGATAGGCCTGGGGGGTGCTGGCATTGTGGGAGATATGCTAATTTGTTTCTGTTCTGCAATACTGTGTGGTTTGCAATAGATGTCTTAATGCACCCCTTTACACTGATGACCACCACAGATGTTCCTGCGTCCTGCTGATCAGCACGACCTGAACTGCTTGAGAGTGTGATGTGGTAGGACGGGCAGAGAGTGAGAGGATGGTAGATCCCGCTGTTGAACTGCAACATTGGCATATAATCAGTCATGTGCTGTTACTGAAGGGTATTCAAGCCGTTTTAAGGGCACGTTTGACCTCTGACAGCGAAACGCACACACTCCACAGCGGGAAAAGCACAATGACGAACGCTGCGCCGACAAGCGTCGAAAATGCAGATCATGTGTACGACGTCCTCATCGTAGGAGGAGGTTTAGGTGGTCTGGCGCTTGCAGTGGGCCTGGGTCACATGCCTGGCCTGAACTGGCTCCTAGTTGAGGCAGCAGACGAGCTCAGGACCGCGACCGGCACGCTCATTGGGGTGGGTGCAAATGGATTGCATGCTCTGGAGTGCCTGGACCCCAGAATCGTGGAGAACCTGAAGTGAGTGCTTGCCAGGTTGGGCTAGAGGAGGGCTGCACAGCCATCTCTTGTGATGCTGGCTCATCGGTGACATGCTGCAAGCTTGAGACAACGGAAGAAGTAGACGGTGAAAGCTGAACACCAGCCATGCACCACCTCTTGTTCTGCCTCAGTAGCCAGACTGTGCTGCTTGTGCCGCTGATGGTGTAGATGCAGACCAGCTGGTCTGTGCTGCAGCACAATGCGGCGACGCAACACAACGTACCAGCGCCAACTGTGCTGATGTGGTCCGGCCACTTCTGGTGCCTAGCATGTGGAATGGAAGATGCTTGATGAGAACCAAGTCACCGAATGCAAGGCACTACACACCCATAGTAAAGTATTGCACATCATACAAAGTCACGGGCGTTTGCCTGCAGGAAGTATGCTCAGGTTGGCAGCCGTGCTGAGGGGCATGTCCGCCCCGCAGACCCTGCCATCCAGCCCGAAGTGTCTGTAATACCGCTGAGCCAGAAGCTGCACACCATTCGCTGGGGTGCAACCCAGAACGTGCTGGCAGAGCTGGTGAGCGAGCATGTGGTATGCAGGCCCCCCACCATCTGCTCCAACATCTCAGTAGAGGCAGCTGTCAGTAATGGCCAGGCACTGCAGCATGTTTCACTTGGAGGGACGATAGTTCGTTTTGGTGGCGGCCAGCCATCTGTGACTGCAGCAGGCAACCTTGCGCAGCACATTTGGTTGCTGCCACCAGGGACATCCCAGCTGCGTCCCGCATGCTGCCATGCCTGCGGACTGCTGCTGCAGGTGGACGCCAGCCATGTACGCTGCGGTCACAAGTGCAGGGGCTACACGGAGGATGCAGCTGCTGGCTTAGTGACGGTGCATTTCCAAGACAAGCCAGACATCAAGTGAGCTGCAGGGGAAGGGCTGCAAGTATGCACGCAGGACACCTTTTTGTATGCACTTCACTGGGTAGCTTTCTGCGTGCTGCTTGAAAGGCCGTGTGTTAGTACGCTTGCCCAGCATATGTGGTAGTGGTGCATGCTGCATAGTACTTAGGGCCAGCCTGACACGCCATTGATGTGCGTCTCTGCAATCCTTTTCGGTTGGAACAGTTGAAACAGTGGCTGGCGCTGGCAGGGCGCTCTTTCCCCCTGCATTTCAGGCTTCTTGAGCGCTGCTGCTCTGTGCTGCGTGCTGCAGGGCCCGCCTGGTGGTTGGTGCTGACGGGGTGCGCTCAGCCATCCGCAGCAGCATGTGCCCGAGCGACCCGGGGCCAAGGTTCCTGGTGAGCTGCTCAGGTGCTGGGGAACCTCGCAGCAGCACACCTGCTTTGCTCAGCAACGCCCAGTCCGGCGGCGGTCCGCTGGCGGTGTTTTATGGTTTGTGTAGTTCAACAGTTTATTGAGAGGTTGCAGGGACCATCAGCAGAACATTGCAACCCAGCTGCTCAGACGCAGCAAGCCCTATGGTGCTGATGTTGCTCCTGCTGCTGCTGCTGCCGACTCCAGGGCTACATGAACTGGAATGCTGTAAGGCGTGTACCAGGTGGGTGCTTCAGATGCAGATGCTTGCTTCATTCATTCTAGACCAGCAGGCTGGTGCTTATACAAGTGCTGCCACAGCAGGGCCAGCACTCCCAGGCAACACACCTTCTGCAACCGGATTACCATGCCTGGCTGTTGCTCACTGGTGTTCAAAACTGTCACCTCACCCCGCAGGCAGCAGCTCAGCTCCAGGCAGCGACGTCATCAAGACCATCCGTGACAGCAAGACAGACTTCACAACCATGGTGTACATCATCAACGCAGGCTGCGACTACCAGTTCTGGCAGGTGTGGCTGCTGCAGCGCATACAGCCAGCTCAGGACCAGCTGTAGCAGTACTATGATCCTCGTGCTGCTGTGAAGTAACTTGGACGGTACAGTAGCTGGTCAGCCATCAACAGCACATAGACCTTCAACTGAGCTCTGCCTGGTCCCACTTGTGAGGCAGCAGCATGCTCGTCAGCGCGGCGTTTTGCCACACAGTGAAACCCTAAAGTTCAACAGCGTTTGGCACGGCTGAAGGGCTGACTTGTATGCAATTGTGCATGTGCCCTGTGTTGCTACTGATTACAGCGTCTATCTGTTTGCTGGGGGTGCCTGCTGAACTGTGTAACGTGGCTGCTTGTCGTCTTGCGACGCGCAGGTGCGCATGACAAGCGACAGCCCGTGCTTCACAAGCGGCTGCACTGGTGGCGGCGGCGTGCCGGGCAGCAAGGCGCGCGTCATGCAGCGTCTGCAGCAGCTGGGCTGGGGGGACATCATGCAGGTATGGGCACCTCTCTTACTGCTGCCTTGTTTGCGGCTGCTGCATGTGGTCGTGCTGCCGCCGCAGAGATGCTCGAGGTGGTTGTGTGTGCTGCGTGGCCGGCATGTGTTGCTGCCTGGCATGCTGGGGGCTCCAGCTACGGACCAAAGGCGGCGACCCACTTTCCTGCAATGACTGCCCTTGCAGGAAGTGGCTGCCACAGATGAGTCAGCTATCTACGAGCGCGCCATGTGGGACAGGCTGCCGCTGCCCTCCTGGTCAGCTGCAGGCGGGCGTGTGCTGCTGCTGGGTGATGCGGCGCACGCCATGTACGCGGGGCCGGGCCAGGGGGCCCGCACTGCCTTTGAGGACGCCCACCAGTTGTACCTGGCCATCAAGCAGCACTGGCCACACCCTGCAGCTGCGGCAGGGCAGTACGAGGTGAAGTGCATGCGTGAGCTGGCATCTGGTAGGATGCCCCAACCTCTGCTGGGCTACCCTTACTCTGCTGTCCTTGCGTTATATGCCATGTTTCTAGGTAACAACTTGTTGAATCTGGTGGTGTCTTGGAGCGCCATGCAGCTGTGCCACACCTGGCAACGATCACATGCCGGACGCTCAGAGCACTGTGTCAGAGCACTTGTTCAGGCATCCTTCTTCCAGGGCATCATTCTTACACTGCACCCCAATGGCCGATGCAGGAGCACGCACAGCTTGGGAGGGTCTTGCGGAGTACTTCTGCTGGCACTGACACCCTTCATTGCTGCCGCCCGTGCCTATGACTCTTTGTGGCCTCCGAACGCATTCACTGCAGGATGCGCGCGTGCATCGTGCCAGCATCATCCAGAACCATGCAGCGGCCATGGCCAACCTGGGGGGCCTGTCAGGTGACATGAACGCCTTCTGGCAGCAGCTGCACCCCGACACGCCTGATGCTGACGGCCGCACGGAGCGCTTCAGGGAGTTCCAGGTGCACCTGCTGAGTTGTCACGCGTTTTTTCAGAGCGCTGCGCGATTGAGACTGTACTGTTGTGTCCTGTGTGCGCACCTGGTGGTGAGCAACTGCATGCACAGAGCACTTGTGTGATTGCATGGGTGGGTTGTCGCATGTGCTTCACAGCCAGGCTTGATGATGTGCATGCAAGGGCAATGGCTCAGCAGCAGGTTGATGCTACACGATCATGTGCATGTGCTTGCCAATGCCGCAAGGTATGACTTTCAACTTATGATGATGGTTCTTATCATGTGCATGTGGTGTGTCTCAACTGTGTGCAGGTATGGCTGAACAGCTACCCAGAGACAGTGCATGGCCTGCCGGGCGCCAAGTACACCAGCCCGGAGCACCTCAGGGCCTTTGTAAAGCACTGCGCGGCAGCGACAAGCAAGCACCGCGACAGCCAGCAGTACATGCCCAGCACCAACACCTCCTGCGCGTGAGGAGGCTCTTGTTGCTTCCTGTTAAGGCAGCTGCTGCAGCAGGTGCTGCCGTGTGGTTGATGCCTGGCAGATGTGCCGCAGCCAGCAGCTCCACTGGCGTGCCACTCAGCTGTTGGCTGCAAGGATGCTTTGGACGGTGTGTTTGAGCAATCGCCCACCAGCCACATGACATCATGTTTTCTGCACAGCGGGGCAGCAACGTGCATAAGCCGTGTAAGTGCTGTCAGCGTCTGCCTGCTAGGCTCAGACACCGACACCGTCAGAGGCCTCAGCAGCCGGTTGTTGCTGTGTTGCATATGCATGAGTGTTGCACTGTGGCAGGCTGCCTGGGGAGTGTCCTGTCTTGATGAGGCAGCTTGTCCTATCTTGATGAGGCAGCTGCAACTGGTTGCTGCAGCTTGTGCCTGCAACTGGACAGACACGTGTGCATGTACGCGTACATGTCCTGTACAGGACAGTACAGGCTGCCTGACCAGGCTGCAGGTGTGCCGCTCTCTGTGTATCCGCTTTTCCAAGCTCATGATTACAGCTGTAATTTGCAATTCACACTGTGCAAGTGGTGGAGTTGCCACAGATGTTAATGTCCATTTAGTTTACAATGCACAGCACATCTTCCCATTGTACAGCAGACTTGTGCAGACTATCAACAACCTGCTGGTTGTTGTGCTATGACCTGTTGATGCTGTGTCTGGAATGGGTACGTACCCATTCAATGGGGGTGATAAGTTGTCACCGGTATACCGGTGTTGCGTAACATGATGATGATGGTGTTTGACAACGACCTGCTGGGTCACCCAGCTGTCCATGCACTGCTGGGCCAACAGCGCCCTGAAAGGAGCGTGACAAGTCCTGTATCTTGACGTTTGGAGAAGCAATCCATACACCGTTTATCTATCAAGAGGTACTCACAACAGAACATCCACGTGGCTGTGGGAATGCACTCCCGACCCACCTGTGCAGGTGGTGGGAGGTACATCTTGACATGATGCCAAGCACGGCAGCTTGCTGCTCTCTGTAACGCGCATCGGGCTCATTGCGCAACTCACCGCAGATTCTGCATCAGTGTTGTCACAAATGGCCATCTCGCTTTGGCATCAACTGATTGACATGACATAATTGTCTCGGTTGGCAACTGGCACATGACCATTACAACAAAACTCCGTATGGCACAGCATGCGCCATTCAGGCGTGGACAACCAGGTGCAGTACATGCCCAAGCAGCTTCTGACTGATATGTTGGGCTGATGCACTGGTGGTACCAGCAGCAGATTGCAGGCTCATTCAGGAGTTGCAGTTGTTTGCTTGCAGCTTGCACTACGCGTGCATGCAGCTACACTGCTGCTGCTGCTGCTGCTGGAGTTTTAGACTCCCGTGCAGCGACTTGTGCTATGTTCCACGGGCTGCCCTGGCACTCCCGAGCGCAGCAGAGCACCACGTAGCCAACTGCTGAGCATGCTCCACAGCACCAGCCTTGCTGCTATTGAGAACTAACTCATCCCATGCAGCACCACACACCACGCGTTCCTGCAGCAGCGGCAGCTTGGCATGTGCGCAGACACAGCACCAGCCCAGTGCTGCACTATTGCCCCCAGCTACGCACAACAACTACCCTCCACATACAGCACCCACCTCCACCTCTAAATCGACTCTGCAGGATCTTATGTGCTGTCAGTGCTGCCATTGCTGAATCAATCGCACTTTGCAGCTGCTGGTGGCGCGCTCGCTTGGATGCATGCACAGCTGCACAGCCCGACCCATACGTAGTTTCAAGTCCGAGGTTTGTTGCTGTTGCGCCACCTGCTGCGGCAGCTGCAGCAGCTCACCACGTTCAATCGTTGAGCTGCTCATCAAACCAGCTGCTGTTGGTCACTGGTGCCGCTGAAGATGCTGCCCAAGTACTCTGCATCCCTGTCACCCCGGCTCTGCCCCTGCAGCGACACACAGCTGTGCGCCAAACTAGGGTTCGCCTGCAGCAGCTGCAGTGGGTCGCGGCTGGCCCCAAACAGGCGTTGCACCTCCGTCAGCACTTCCTGCAGGGTGGCTGGGTCCAGCAGCATGGGCGCCGCATCCAGCAGGGCAGCAGGGCAGCTTGCAGGAGCCAGCAGGGCGTGCACCTGCAATCAGTGCACACAGCAGGTGCAGTGGCGGCTGATCACACATGCACATGTCGACAGCTGCCGAAGTTGATGGCATGTCAGCCAGATTCAGACCATACTGCAAACGCCCCACTGCTGTCCAAGTGACTGTGCAAGCTGTGTATCGCTGCTTAGCTGCTGCATGTGGTTGCAGTTCAAGGCTGCCGTGCACGATCAGCTGGTGCGCAGATGTCAGGTGCTGGCCAGCAGCACACTTGGCTTGCCTGCTGCACTGCCGCCTCAAACCGTGGCAGCTCCAGCAGCAGAATGTGTGTGCACTCGCTGCACAGGCGGGACACATCGGCGTCCGGGAACGCTGCCTTCAGCAGCAGCAGCTTGCGCGCCACGTCATCCACACGTTGCGCCAGCCTGACCTGACTAGCACAGCAGCAGCAGCAGCAGCAGCAGCAGCAGCAGCAGCAGCAGCAGCAGCAGCAGCAGCAGCAGCAGCAGATGTGGCAACTAACAAAAGGTCAGCGACACCATCATCATGCGGCATGTGGCTCCCCAGTGTGCATGTGCGCATGCATTCCAGAATCGCGAATGAACAGGCACATGTTTGTGCGCAGATGCATGGGTGCTTGTTGGCTTGCTGGCTTCATTTCTACCTTTCAACTGCCACACCGAGGCCCACAAAACTCCGACAAGCATCTTTAAACGCATGTGCCAGCCAGCAAGGCAGTATGCCAACAAGACATAGCCAGCCCCACCTCACACATCAAGCCGCGGGCATGCCTCCCAGCGCCCAACTCACCACATCTGCTGGCTTCATTGCCTGCAGCTTCACGCCCATGTCTGGCAGCACGCTCAGCAGTGCCTGCACGCGCGCCAGCAGCTCGGGCTGAAGCATGCCTGCCTCGCCAGCAATGACCTGGCAGCAGCAGCAGCAGCAGCAGCAGCAGCAGCAGCAGCAGCAGCATGCCGAGGGCTCAGCGCCCATGGAGCAGCAGAATGCCCTCATGAGCGGAACAACGGCTCGCTGGGCTAGTGCCTGAGGCAGGTTCAGTCCTGTACTACTGTACTGTGTATGAATGCTGCACAGCAAAGCAACAGGCTGGGTGCTGCGGTGCTCGACAGCTGCTGTAGCAAAGTCTACCTAGGCACTGGCAGGAATGGGTTCCACAAGTGCTGCAATGCAGTGGCCAGACAACACGATCACAGTGCAACTCAGAACTCGGGCCTGCTGCAATTACAGTGATGCTGATCACCTGCACTGCCAGCTGCAGCTTCCTATCACTGCTTAGCAGCTCAGCTGTCGTGTCCGGCCCCTGCACCAAGTCGTTGGGCGGCGGCGGCAGGGAGCAGTAGAAGACGTCGCTGCAAGTGTTGCTGAGGTGCTCTCAGCTGCCCTGGCAACATCTGTTTCCCTGGCAACACAGGCCATTTGTGTATACAACATGCTGCTGCGAACAGCTGAATGCAGCCGAAGAGCAGACTACACCTTTGCCATCTACAGGCAGGCAGACAACGCCCTATCTCTGAACGTTAAACTGAGATGCGGATGGACAGAAGCCCATGTACACGTTTGAGGTTGGCAAGTTGCGTGTAAGCCTACCTGGATGATGTTGCCTAAAGCATCAGTGTTTCTGGAGCGTTTCTTTGTGTAGTAGCTGCCCAACTGCCACGGTAGCTGGTGTTGCTGATGCCGCTCCTGGCTATCACTGGCTCCAGTGGTTACATGCCTGGTGAGAGGCAACCTGCACGCTGCTGGTGCTGACGTTCGTGCTGCTGCTGCCTGTTTTGTGAAAGCCCATTGGGTCAGAACCTGGCGCATTGGCAGACGCTAGAGCTGTGTAATCACAGCATACGGCTGGTTGAGCTGAAATACAGGTTCTGTGCAGAGTCAGTAGAGTCTACTCTATCCTTGGAGCAACAGCTGAACATACAACAGAGCACATGCCATGATATAAGCAGACAAGGTCCAGCTCCTTTGAACCCTTGTGGGAATAGCGTAGTCGCGTGGCGCCAGCAATGGCAGCGCAGCCTGTGTGCCAACCAAACCAGCACCGGGGGGGGGGGGGGGCTGAAACAGATACTCCAGGTTTTAGCTGTTACGTACTGCTTGAATTATCAGGGTGCGAGTTGTTTGTACTCACAAAGCTTTTCAAACTGAAAAAGAGTCACGCGAGTCATAGGACGCGGCGATTGTTCGGTAGCGTGTGCGGGGTTGTGATTGTTGAGCGTCAGTCCTGTCTCCTGAGGTTGTCGGCGCAATTGTGCAGTTTTAAACAGAATGAATGATCTAGGTGCACTGAGATCCGCCAAGCAGGCGCTAGACGAGGGGCTTATCACTCCACAGGACTTTGACGTTGTGAAGGTGGCCTTCCTGAAGGCACAGCAAATCAAGGCTGGCCTTGACGCTGGGTTTATCAGGAGCGAGGACTATGACAAGGCAGTTGACGCGTACATGCACGCTCTGGACTTCCAGGTGATGGCTACCCTGCCATCACTGTCATCAGGGGGCAGGCCCGCTGCTGCTGCAGCGCCAGCAGCAGCACCAGCTGCAACTTACGTGGACCACCAGCAGCCTAACCCCATGGCAGCAGCATTTGGAGGCTCCAGGGGAACCTCACTGGCAGGCGCAGGAGCAGGTGCAGGTGCTGTGGGGTCCATGGGTGCCACAGTGCAGCTGCTGCCTCAGGGCCGTAGCAGCGGCAGCGGTGCTCACGGCTTTGATGGTATGGCGTCTGGCCCACTCAGCAACCAAACATCAGTGTCAGAGGATGGCGGAATGCTGGACATTCCTGCAGACCTGCCAGACTACTGCAAGGGCGCAACAGCGGGCAAGGTAAGCGTTGCTGGTGCTGCACAGCACGATGGCAGGTGTAGGCATGTGAGCGCCTGGCGGCCTGTGTTGGCGCTTATTATATTCCTGACAAGCAGCAGCAGTTCCGGCAGCATGGCTGCTTGGAATCAGCAGTACAGTATCAGCAGTGCAGTGCTCGTGAAGCCGGACGATGGTATTGCTACGCACCATTTCGACTGCAAGCGCACAATACAACACACTTGCAGGAATCTCGAGAGTATGACAGGCCCACTCTGCCGCTGAGCCCGGGCGTTGCTGCACTTGCCGCCCTGCAGAAATCCATGTCTGGCATTGCCATTGATGAGTCCTGCGTCAACCTGTTCATGCACATGAAGACCCGCAAGCAGGTGCGTGCCAGCGCAGCATGGTTGCTGAGCCAACAAATACCTGGAAGCGCATGCTTTGCCAAGCAGCAGCAGAGGGCTTCAGGGTGTTACATGGTCACGCAATTTCAGGCATGCTTCTAATGGCAGCTTGCTGCACTATTGACTTCTGATTTTGTTGCAGTAATCGCTGCTGTATCTGCTACGCCCGGCAAATGCGTTGTTGCCGATTGCAGTACAAGTGGCTGATCTTCAAGGTGGATGACTCAGGACGCACTGTGAGTAGCTCGTCCAGCAGCAGCAGGCAGGCAGGCAGGCGCGTCACTGGCACATCTTACACGTCCAGCAGGCCATTTGTGAACCTGCAGCTGCACAACAGCACGTGACAGACAGAACAGCTCAAGTGTCCATTCCGTGCACAGCTAGTGTTCCAGGGTATGTGCATTTCAGCTGTTGGCACTAGTGCACCAGCATACCAGCAGTGAAGCATTGTTCTACGGGTCAGCCAAGGGCAGAGGCGCAAACCAGTGACATGCACTGGGTGAGCTACCAGATGAACCCTTCGCGTGTAAGTGCTTGCTTGCTGGCCTGGCTAATATGCAGGTGGTGCCTGACAAGATTGGCGGCCAGGCTTCCACCTACAACGACTTTGTGTGCTCGCTGCCAGACAACCAGTGCAGATATGCAGGTGAGCAGCGCTTTGCTTTTGAGCTGCTCTTCATCATTTGTTGCTGCCCACTGCATTCTCTGCACACTGCAATCCTTTCTATATCTGATGTCATGCTCGCCTACTGATTACTGTAAGCTCAACTTGGCTGCCATCCTTTCCCGCAGTGTACGACTACGAGTACAGGAGCCCGGAGCGCGGTGTCTCAAAGAAGATGGTCTTCCTGCTGTGGTGGGTGCTGCTGCACAGCAGTAGGCGCACACCTTGCAGCGCAGCTGACAACATCCATGCAGCCAGCCAGCAACACTAGCAGCCGCAACACGCATACTTCCTGCGTTACTGCTGGTCCCTGTCCATCCAACACATGCAGGCATATGCAGCTCATGCCAACACACCCTTTGCCACAAGAGAGGCACTCACCATCACACGTGCTCGTCTGTGCTGCTCGTCTGCCCTGCTGCAGGGCGCCCGACAACAGCGGCGTGAAGCCCAAGATGATGTACGCCTCCACCAAGGACTTCTTCAAGGGCTTTCTGGACGGCATCGGCGCCGAGCTGCAGGCGAACGAGCCCAGCGAGATCAGCGAGGACGAGATCCGGGAGCGGGTGGTCAGCAACATGACGCGCAAGTGAGCCAGCCGGCCAGCCAGCGGCTTGCTTCACAGAAGCTTGGGCCTGCAACTGGATTGGCCCTTACTGCACGGCTTGCCTTGCAGTGAGCTGTCCAGCGCGGCACCCACATGGTGCGGCCAATAAGCATGCCGTGCCAGCTGGCTCGCAGCTGGTCGCAGGACACGGGCACAGCAGTCTACAGCAGGGGGTGGGCTGTGGCTTTTGTGCCTGTGCTGTGGCTAACAGACCGCCCTTGATAGTATATTCAGACTTACCACGTGATACTCTGTGCAGCGCTCCTGCAGCAGCACAGCATGGAATGGTTGGTATAAGTTGACCGCATGTGCGCAGCCGAGGGAGAATGATTGACGCCTGCTGCCGTTTGGCAAAGCCAAGAGCAGCCGCGAGTGTGGCAGACATGACCTGTTTCCGGCGTGCGGGCTTCATGCCATGAGAGCGCATCTGACTGTGCATGGCACCATTGGCTGTGTACTTGTGCTGGGCAATTGGCTCAGCTGGGTAGCTAGGACTGACTGCGTGGGTGCACTGGGACATCACTGCACGGGACTGTGATAGGGAACAAGGATAATTGACATGATCGCAGCTGCAGCCAAGCGGCACCACTCATGCATGTGCACATGCCTGCTGTGGCATCGTGCATGTCTTTGTGCTGTTGTGTGCAGCAGCAGCTCTGCTAGGTCGCAGCAGTGAGTGCAACGGACGTGCCCAGGCTAGCTGCTGAAACTCGACCTGTCACACCTGGTCTGGGTACTGCACGTGTCCTTCACCTTGCGCCTTGCACTTTACATGCACGATGCTGCTGGCTCGTGATGCAGTCCATTCTATGGCCTACACTCTGGAGGGCTTTTGCTTTCCTCCATCATTTGTCACTGAAACAATGGATATGACTATTTATGACAACCTGCAGCTCCTGTCCATTGCACTGCGGCGCAAAACGTTGGCATCACACTGGCTGTGAACACGTACCATGGCTCAACTGAGTGGGTGATCTCTCTGACCACGCCAGCGATTTGCCCGCGTTTGCAGTTGCTGCAAAGTTTCACACACGTGTTAGGTTGCAGGCATGTGTTGGCATTGTGGGTAAAAACGCACCTGGGCGGCTGCTGCTGAGCTTGTAAATTTAAACCTGTAGCATGTCACAAGCATGTTAGGTTGCTGATAGCCCTCGGCACAATGCTGCTCATCGAATTTTAACTGCAGTCTGCAGCAACGTAACAAGCATGTGAAGAAGCAGCAGCACTCTAGCATGAAAAGGCAGCCAGCAAGCAGTATCACCCTACCCCTGCATGCGAGGCTGCGCATGTGTATGTACTATATACAGGGGAGCACCGCCGAGTCTGAGCAACTCTGTTGTGCATTCGAGCGGCGACATGCCATGCGATGCCGTAAGCAATAGCAGCACTCGGCTAGGCTGGCCCAGGTGCTGGCCGCGTCTGTGTTACTGGCAACCGTTGCAGTATGCTCAAGAGGCGGCAGTATCAATTACCACTGACACCACATGTTTTCATAGGTGATGTTGGACAGCTGCCAGCTGCAGTGCAGGCAGAATGATGCAATCAACAACCACGCCAGCAGCAAAAAAAGCCTTCTTTTCAAGCTGCAGCAAACACCCTGTGCTGAAGCGCGTGAGTGCCGCTGGCAGCTCAAACAGCGCTGTACAGACACATGTGTATGGCATCACACAGCATGTTATCAGAGCAACTCCAACTGGAAGCGCAAACACCGCATCGCAGTGAGGGTCAGACCCCAATTGGCCAGCCCCTCCCCGGCAAGCACCCTTCTTCAGCACGATTCCAGCAGATGCCAGAGACCATGTTTCACCCTTTGTCTACATGC